>CAIGRO010152967.1:0-12154 GCA_903798355.1 Fraxinus baroniana | reverse complement strand
TATATGACACTCTTAACAATGTTTTAATGTTTATCTCATCTGGTTTTATATAATTTGCATGACAACTATAATTTAAAAAGGTTGACTTGACAATGCATGAAATTTATTTACAGCTGAGTTAAATTTCAAATTCTGCCTTTAATTTGAAAATGGTATAACTTGGGCTACGGTACATATTTTTTAGTGAAATTAGATAGGTTTGAAAGATCTATGACTTCTAACAGTAGCCTTTGGAATTTCCTTAAAATAGTAACTAGAGAAAAAGTTATGCATATTCTAGTAAACTACGTCGGAACAGTTAATAGTTTTCTGTCCCACTTGGTTGAAAAATATTTTTGTAACTTAAACGTTATCTTCGAGACCCCAAATTTTTATATGTTGTTCCTAAATGGATGTAAATATCTCAGTTAAAATTTTATAAGTGTTCGACGATATTTACTAGGTCAAATAATTTTATCTATCTGCTGAACGCTATTGGTATTACTGAATTCTTCCGAATGTTTTCCAAAACAAAATCAAATTTTACCGAAATCGTCCAAGTCGATATAAATAATTTCCTCCCATCATATTTTCATAATACATTTCAAACTTCAAGTCTCCATTATTTGAAAATTATTTTGGTTGACGTTAAAGAGCTCAAATTAAGAAAAAACTTTTAACGCTTCTAGTTCCTAGAATTTGGGATGTTACACAAGGCCAGAAATTTCTGGGAGAAGTATGTTCTGGAAGAAAGAATTCAATCACCATCTTTTATTTTTCTTGCAATTTTATACTGTGCTTAAATGCATTTTTTGGTGAAGAGTTTTTGTTTTTGATGTGTTAATTTGTCGTTTAATGTTGTGAAATTGAAGTTTTAAAGATTATGGCTTTATTGTCAAATTTACGATTTAGGTCCTCAAGGTTCAAGCTTCATTTATTTTGGTTCATTAAGTTCCAATTAAAATGAAAAAGGTCTTTCAGTGACTATTATTGAAATCGGATGATACTTTAGTGACAGTTAGTGCAAGTTTTAAACTTTAGTTATCGTTTTTTGATTTTTAGGTAACTTCAGTGACCGTTTGTAACATTAACCCATTTGCAAATGCAATCATATTTTCTGGCTCTATAGTTGCATATTGGAACTATTGCAACACAAGTTTTTTGCAGTTTCTAGCAAAAATCAGGACCTTTATTTGGTTCTGACTATCAAACTATAGACTATGTCCGTTAACTATTGGTTTTATATTAGTGGATCCTTGGAGACAGCAAACATATGTCATTGCTGAAAGTCCGTTTACATTTTGCATCTGAACAGTGAAATAGATAATAATGGAATGAAGAGATTTGTACGTAGTAACCATAGTCTATTTATACATTTCCTTGATGTTCCCTTCTTTATATCTGGACCAAGTGTGGAACCACACATTTGATATACTTCAGCAGGTACAGATTATATATTTGTAAATGATCTTGATATCAATGAGCTTAAATAGAGAATTTCATGTGGTGCATCTTTTATGATCATTGTTTTTGTGCAATAAATTTTTTTTTATAATTGCTAAAGCTATTGTGAACAAATCTCTGACCCCCTATCCCATATAATTTACTATTTTTTGCTCTGTCAACATCTTATTGTGAAAATTTCCAATTATCTACCCACAAAGAGTCTACTTTAACATTAAATAAATGTGTCACGCGTTTTATACGTGAAAATGCCGCAAGTGTACGGTGTCAAATTTTGTAATACAGTGATGAAATAAAGAATGTCAAACCCACAGGGGGTTGAAGTTTGATTTCTAGTTAATACTATAATTGTGTAGTTTCCACTTTATTTAGACAATCAATTTTAGGAATAAAGTTATGATTTTCGTGCTAATGGCGATCAACTAAAATTTGCAATCGATCCTCACTCGATTCCGTTAGTTTTCACTTTATTTAGACAATCAATTTTTGAAATAAAGTTGTGATTTTTGTGCTAATGGCGGTCAACTAAAATTTGCAAGTAACTGGAAACAATATTCAAAGAAGTTATCAAATTATTAAAGCCTAGGGAATGATTTTATCACACTATCAACAACATTTTTCAACATATAATATGTCACCTCAATCAGATTTTTATTAATTTATAGGCAAGAACCCTAATTCAATTATATTCCGTCTCTCGAGTGCCGAATAAAACCTATTTCTGTAATTTAATTCCAATATCTTTATTCTGAATTAAACATGTAGAAATTATAATGTACGTGGTTCTTAATTCAAAACAAGCCTCAAAGATTCGTATTTTCTCTCGAAATTTACGAAATCTATGTTATGTTGTTCTTAGATCACGCATAAATTTCCCTCTCTTGAGTGCCGAAATTCATGCATTAGATCATTCAACTATTGGCCAAGTAATTGAATGTATTAAACACAAACAACATAAGTAAATAACCAAAAAAATCCAAAAGAGATTAAATATTAAGGAATCAAAACAAGTTTCAAGAGGATTACATCAAACCCTAGATCTAAAGTATTAGTTCATGATAAAGATAATTGACAACATGGAGTTTAACATGAGAAACATGAATGAAAAGACAAGATTTCAGAAAAACTGATTGTCGCCGCTTGATTTCTTCTCCAATATATGTCAATCGTCCCTTCTTCGATGTATTTCTTCAAGAATTTTGCCTTGTGCTTCCTTGCCTCTTCTAGCCATCCAAGAGCCCCCAAATTAGGTCTTCAACCTTGTATTGTAGCCTCAATAGATAATAACATGGATTGGAGTTGGATTAGGCTGGATTTCTTTTTTAAAAAATATGTTTTTCCACTAACCCGGCAGGCGGCGTCACGACGTCGGGGACTGGCGTCATAACGCCGCGACTTTTTCTTCAGCGACGTCACGACATCAGGGATTGGCGTTGTGACGCCAACTCCTCTGTTGTTCCCTTTTTGCAGCTGGCGTTGCGACGCCAGCCTTACTGTTGGCTCCCTCTTTTTCCTTCTTGTTTTCTCTCCTTTTTTTGCATCTTTTTCAATTTATTGCGACGTCCAGTTCTCTGTTGGCTCCCCTTTTTGCATCTTTTTTCGATTTATTCTTTCCTCCACTCTTTGATCATTAACATAACTTCATTCTAAGCTCCAAAACACTCCATTTTGATCCAAATTGCTTAGCTACAGAACGACACCAAAACACGCATTAAAACGTTCAAAAGCACTCAATGTCAAACCAAAAACTAAGATTTAAAGGTGCTTGTTTAATGAGTTAATTACACTCCTCAAAATATAATAATGTATGCAGTTTGGAAGCATTCAATCACCCCAAAACACACATTCATATTATGGTTGGGAGCTCAATCCAAGTTACTCACTAAAGATAAGTTGCCCTACTTGGATATTGATCGGTTTTGCATTTTTTGTGCCTCGCATAATGAGACATGTCACCACTTATTCTTTGAATGCTCCTTCTCTTCGAGTGTTTGGAATAGCATAAAGGCTTGGTTGGGCATCACAAGGACCATGACTACTATGGCTAGTGCACTTAAATGGATGAAAAAGGAACCTAGAAGAACATCGTGGCATAACAAAGCAAAAAGGATTGCCTTAGCAGCTCCGTCTACTACATTTGGATGGCAAGGAACATGATTGTTTTTGAAAACCTTAGACGCCATGTGGAGTGCACTATATGACAAATGAAAACACGTGTATACAAAGTTATGTTTTCTTTGTATCCTAATGTTTTAATTTGTTATGAATCACTTGTTATGTGTTGAGGTTCATTCTCTTTGTTTTGATTGTACTTTTGCTATGGTTACTTGGGTATGCCCATAGTTTTTGTATTTCCATTGTAAGCGCATTATTGATTTACCTGGATATGCTCGGAGTACTTGTATACTAACTTTGATCAATATAATTAATTTTTACAGATAAAAAAAAAATAATATATGCAGTTCAGTCCCAAATATTAGCATGAGGAACTAACAACAACAGTGTCGATGGATTCAATTCATGGTCAAGCTCATCACCTTTTAGAAAAAGTGGGCAAAAGATTACTAATGAAGATGTGTATAATGCATTTTTAAGTTGGCATGATACTTTGAGCCTTAGAATGTTTTTTGCTATTTCATTTGATGTTTTGAGAATGTTCTTTAGTTACTTGGTTTTGTTTGTCTAGAGTACTTGATGTTTTGAAGATGTTGTGTAACTACTTCGTTTTGTTTGTTTAGACTTCTTGATGTTTTAAGGATATTGTATGGCTACTTAGATTTTGGCTAGCGAGTGCATTTGCAACTTAATGATTTGAGGATATTGAATTGAATTACAGTTTATATATTTTCAGGCTATTGAAACTTTCAAGTTTAAATATTATATATATCTAGCATTCTCGTTAAAAAAACAACATTTAAGTCGTTATGATAAAATATAACTATTATTTCACATAACAACATAGACTTCATTCCTTAGACACAAAACGATGTTGCTATCGTTATAGTACGAAAAATGTACTAATTTATATAACGACATTAAAATCGTTCATGATACACAAATGATATTGATATCATTCTAGTACGATAATTACATTGGTACACATAACAAAACACAAAAAGATATAAATGTCATTACAGTACGAAAATTGAACTGATTCATATAACGTCAATGAAATCGTTCTTGAGACACAAATAATATTGATATCGTTCCAGTGCGAAAAATACACTTCTTTACTAATTTTCAAAACAACGTTGAAGTCATTATAGACCCAGAAATTGACATATAAGTCGTTTTACCTAACAAATGTGTTTTTGCACACTTATTAGATATTTTAACAAGCTAATTGTTAATTAAATTGAACGAGTTTCTATCACAATTGTGTAATTATGGTTTGTGTAGGTAGAAACCCTAAAAGGAAAGAGAATATGACAAAAGGAAGTGAAAGCGACCAAAAATGTACAAAATTATAAAGTTGGGACCAAAATGCATAAGTGTAGAAAGTTGAATGACCTTGGATGCAATTTATGGAGGGCGTAATTGAACGAAAAATCAGAACTTGAGAACCAAATTGTACAAGATTAAAATTTAGGGACTTGAGAGCAAATTGCTAGAGGATTTGTGTGCAAAAAGAAAAGAGGAAAAAAAAAGACCAATTCATGAGTTTTGGCAGAGAGTTGGCGCCTAGACGTCACTTTTAAAACCTGAGGGATCATTTTAATGTCTTTTTCAAAATTCAGGAACTTGTGCTGCAATTTCACTAGGTTTTTAACTTTAAAACCGGCAGCCTCAACCCTCAACACGCATTTGTCTTCTTCTTTTTTTTTTTTTTTCTTTTTTTTTTTTTCATTTTTTTCACTTCTTTTTCCTTTGTTTTTCTTCTCTTTTCCTTTCCATTTTTCTTGGTATTTTGGGGGTACATTCTAGAGCACAAGGAGATTCAATCAAAAAGTTGGATAAGTTTTAGGAAAAATAAAGAACAAAGTTTTAAGTTACTTATTTTATTTATTTTTACTATTGTTATTATTGCATTTTCATTTATATGACCAACGAATAATTATATTTAGTGATTTGTACATCGTTGAAAAGAAGATTATGCATTTTAGATCGAATACTAGAAACCCTAGGTTTGTATAGGATATAGAGATATCCCTAGCCCTAAATGACTCATTGAGTTATTTTCACAAAAAATTAATACTGTTGTTTGGTTTTAATCGATATAGAGATATAATAGGTTATATCAATCAATTAAGGCTAATTTCGCTCGAGAGAGGTAATTAACCAAAATTGGAAAATCAAGACTAACATCATAAATGAGTAATTTGTTAATTGGTTTGTGTAGAAATTAATTAGACGACGGTCAAGCGAAACCAAGAATTCCAACCATGTTTTCTTCCGAAATTCCCAGTATTTTTATATTTTCTTATTTTGTAGAAATTTAGTGATCTTTCATGGTTTCAAATCAAATCATTATTGTGTGTCTGTTTTCTTTGTTTGAATTAAATTAATTAAAGTTGTACAATCAAAAGTAAATATTCTTCGAGAGATTGACAATTTGAACGCAAAAAGTGCACTTATTTATTTGAACGCGACCTGTGCACTTACGGTTTGCACTTTTTAAAACGAACAATACTAAAAAAACATGCACAACACATGAACAACGTAGGGAGCAATGCGCTCGTGTCCAAGGGACCAAACTTTCATCTTCATTCAACAAAGACATTTTCTCATGCGATTTTCAAAAAATAATGACAAATCATAAGTATCAGAACACATGAAACAACATAATGACATCCATATCATTTCAACACAAATTTAACGAGTTTGAAATTGTTTATGTTCAAATCATAATAGATGTCGTTTCCTTTCATGCGTAACGAGAATGATATCGTTATATATCAAATCCATGAAAAATATAACGATATTCATATCATTTTAGTATAATTTTGATGATATTGATATCATTCCAATTCAAATTATGACTAAAATGACATTGATATTGTTATGTATTAAATATACAAAATAGCTTAACGTCATTCATATCATTTCAATACAAATTTAATGAGATTGAAATCGTTCCAATTCAAATCATAATTACAATAACATGGATATCGTTTCTTTTCATATAAAATGACTATCATATCGTTCTGGTTAAAAATAACTATTCGATTGCCCACAACCACCCGACATGTTTCCAACATACATATGACGACAGAAAGAGGTCATTAAATGGGTTGATGCCACTCGAATGGCTTAGAAAGAGCGAACAAAGATACTTTCTTTTTGACGGAATAGTTCGAGGGTGATAGACATTATGGAAACACAAATGTTCCCATAGTTTTTTTTGGGTAAGATCGAACCCGCTTGATGACTTATTTCGATCGTCTAACTTATGTCGGGGTGGTTGTGGACGGTCAAATCATCATTTTTAGCTTAAACGATATAGTTATCATTTGATATTGACTAAAATAATATATATGTCGTTTAAGTTATGATTTGAATTGAAACGATATCATGGCTGCCAAAATTATTCTGAAACAATAATAATATTGTTATGTATTAAATCCATGAAATAACATAATGTTTTAGTACAAATTTGACTAGTTTGAAATCGTTTCGTTCGAAACATAACTACAACGACATAAATATTGTTTATTTTCATATAAAACGAAAAATCACATCGTTGTGGCTAAAAACAATGACTCAACCGTCCACAATCACCCGACATTCATCCAACATATGTAGGACGACCGAATGAGGTCATCAAGTGAGTTGATACCACTCAAATGGCTTAAAAAGAGCGAACGTAAATATTTTCTTTCTGTCAAAATAGTTTGAAGGTGGTAGACAATTATGGGAACACAAATATTTTCATACTTTCTTTTGGGTGCTATTGAACATACTTGATGACCTATTTCCATTGTCCTACATATACATAATGCATGTCGGGTTACCGTGGATAGTCGAATCGTCTTTTTATCTTAAACGATATAATTATCATTTTATATGAATTGAAACGATATATATGTTATTTTAGTTATGATTTGAATTGGAACGATTTCAACCTTGTCAAATTTGTATCGAAATGATATGAACGTCATGAAGTTATTTCGTGGGTTTGATACAAATGATATCATTGTCGTTACGTATGAAATGAAACGATTTAATGTCGTCAAAATTGTATTGAAATGATATGGATGTCGTTATGTTATTTAGTGGGTTTGATACATAATAATATCAATATCATTACATACTAAAGAAAACGATATCTATGTATTTTTAGTTATGATTTGAGCTTGAACGATTTCAATCTCACTAAAGTTGTGCTGAAATGACAAGGATGTCGTTATGTTATTTCGTGATTTTTATATTTATGATTTGTCTTCGTTTTTTGAAAATTGCACGAGAAAAGGTTTCGTTCAACGAAGGACAGAAGTTTGGAGATCGAAATGTTAACCTAAAGAAAATTTGATTCACGCATGAACATCTAAGTTGTTTACCACCCGAGAGTAAATGTTCTTTTGGACGTGCTCACGACAACTCCTTATGTCCCCCGCATTGTGCAAATTTTTTTTACGTAATGACTTATATGTCATTTTATTGGTCTATAACGACTTCAATGTCGTTATTAAAATCAGAAAATTAGTGTTTTTTATATTGTAACGACATAAATATCATTTTGTGTCTCATGAGTAATTTCAATGTTGATAGGTGAATCAATGCAATTTTGTACAAGAACGACATCAATATCATTTTGTATCTCAGAAACAATTTCAATATCGTTAAGTGGATCAATGCATTTTTCCACTGGAACAACGTCTGAGTCAACTATAATGATAAAAAGTCATTTGTGTGTAATGTGAAAAAAATAAATAAACACTGCAACGTAAAATGAATTTAATTTCGTTCTAATAGCATAAAAGCAATAATAACACAATGACTACAAAATCTAATAAATTGTTTTGTGTTTTCAATAAGTAAAAAAAATTAAAGTTACAAGTCACGACAACATTACAACCTTAAGTTTCACTTCCAGCTGTTTGACCCGAGTAAGTGGAGCGACATGACTAGTTTTCTTGTAGTTGGAACCTTAGACATTATAGGGACAAGAGTTGACATCTCCATTTTGTATAGCCTTGTATCGACCTTTAAAATCTCTTTGACTTCATCATACAAATTCTCACATGAAATTATTTTCTGAATAAGAATAAGCATTGTTTTCCCTTTGCCATTTTCTGGATATTTTCATTTTCATGCACCTTCAATTGACTACTCATATTCATCTGTATCACAAACTGATATCCATACTATATATTCACTGTGTCCATAACTGCAATTCAAAATAAAAATTTTAAAACTTCATCAAATATCAAATTTCGTATAGTACTGATAATGATTTGTATGTCGTTATGAATTGTAGAAAACGATATGTAAGTCGTTATGTACAACAGAAAACCAAATGTATGTTTTACAATAGAACAACAAATAGAATAGCTAAACATGTGTTTACCAACGTACATTTCACTTCAACTAATGAGTAACAAGAAAACAAGTTAAGAATCAACCCTTATCAAAGCTCTAATCCAATGATAAAATAAATTTAAAATCATTATTGACAAATGAACATCATAAACACACATAAAACAACATGAATGAATGAATGGTTCAGAAAAAAGGGAAAAAGAAAGTAATCCAAATATTGAAAATTAACAATACATTATCTCTTTCTCCAAATGCTCAACAATAATACTGTAAGCTTTAATTACTTACTTCAATCAAATGAAAGCTTAAGGAATGTAAATGTAGATTTTATGATTTCATGAAGTAAAGAATATGATAATTAGCAAATGAAAAATGTTGTATAGAAAACATGTCAGAGTCGGTTGTGGAAGAAAGAGAAGCTAAAATTCAATTAGGGCTAAATGAATGTGAATTGAAATGGGAATTAGGGCAATTGATATTTTCTTTTTGCCTGCAATGACATTTTGGTAATTTACAAATTTATTTTCCATTTCTTTGTATGTTAGGCTATCTAATTAAAAAATATAGATATTGGCCTTTATAAATTAATTTATTCTTTGATTGAGCCTTTTAAATAAAAGCCTTGAAATTTTTGTGACATAAAAACTTAATGTGGAATGGATTTGGATGAATCTGGAGAAGGCCTATATAAATAAACCCAAAACATTCCAAAAAAAAAAAGAGAAAAAAAAATATCCACCAAGATAATATTTCTTTCTTTTTCAAAACTTACGAAACCCTGACCAGGGAATGAAGCAAATGTTGCTGAAAAAAATTAGAGACGGAGGGAAAGTTGAGTAGAGAAAGGAAGAAATTAGGGTGGGGAAGAAGAAGTCTTTTTTTATTTTATTCTTTTTTACATAAAACAATTAAACAATTTAACCATTTTTGAAATTATTAAAAATATGGTCAATTAATTTTCCTCGTCAAATAACATATATATGGATAGATATGTCCTTCAATTGTAGTCAAGTAAAAGATTTGGGATCGTGGATTCAACAAATCAAAGGTCAAGATAAAAGACGTAAAAATTTCAAAAACTTGGGAATGTGACTACAATTGTCCTTTCAAATAATTAAGAAGATAACTAGTTAGTGTGTTATTTCACGTGGCACAAGATAGTCCCATGTGGACATCAAGTTGAACCAAGGATGACAAAAAAAAAAAAAACATGTTCAACCCAATATCCATGGGCCCCCGCCTAACCTGGTAAATAGGGCGGGGACGGGGACAGGGTAAGGGTTATTACCCCAAAGTGGGTACAGGGATGGGATGGGAAACATAGTCATTGCCCCGCTACCCGCCCCGTTTAGAGTTAATTTCAAATTTAAATTTTTTATCTAACAAAAATAATAAAATTATCATCATTTTAAAGAGAACATAAGTTGTTTTTAACAAATTAATAAAAAAAAGTAATAATATTTACTAACTAAAGACATAAAAATAAAATAAATAAATAAATAAAAATAAAAAAATAAATGAGGCGATAAATAGTGTAGGGGGACTCGCCTAGCCCCGTCCCGTTTTAATCGGGTATGAGAATGAGGAAAGGTAACAAAAATATCCGACGGGACGGGGGTGGTAATGGCCGACCCGTCCCATACCTACCCCGTTGTCATCCTTAAGTTGAACCCCTCGAATGAAGAATGAAGACACGTGGCCAATCAAATTGAAATCACTACAACATAGGGACGTACTAAGTCATTGTTTGGTAAATATCAAAATCAGATTTTTAGTATATTTTAATAGAAATTGATAAAATGTGTGATTGAAAAGTTGTGGGTCCCATAAAATGTGTGGTTAAAATTAATTGTTGACTTTGATTTGAGTCTTTAATTGAATTTTAATTCAAACCTAATAAAGGCTAAGTTTAATCAGAATTGCTTCGTAAGTGCAAAGCTATAAGATAGCTTCTCCTAAGGCTTTGAAAATTCAGGGATGAATCCAAAAATTGCATAATTCGTATATCCTAAACAATATAAAAGAGGCACTTCTCTTGGTACACGTGTCGCAACCTCCCATCGTCAACCATAACGATGCCGTTTTAGAGGATTTCCCCAATCCTTTTCTACTCCATCTCCATGGCGGTTCTAAGAAGCGCAAGAAGAAAATGTGTACCAAGCAAAAGAATTGTAAGAGTAGTTGCTCATAGCCGACTTTACAGCAGGGGCGAAGCCCAGTATGGTCTACTGGACTTTTGGGCTCAATTTTTATTTTTATTTTTTAGTTATATGTTAGTCTAGGCCAAGAAGATAGCCTAAAATCTACCCAGCGTCCCAGCCCAATCCCCAAAAATTAATCCCCAATTCATTTCCCACACCCCAACCCGTCAACAATCGAAATCCATAATCTGAAAAATCGAAACCTCTAAACAGCGCCTCCTCCGCTGCTCCTGCTCCGCCCAACCACACCTCCTCTACCTCCGGCCCTCTCAATATCTTATCTCGAGTCCTCCACCTCCGACTGCATCTCATCTGCCCCTTTACGACCTTACCGTTGCTGAAATTGTAATCTATTCCAATTTCCAAACAAATAAAGTAATGGACAATGGCAGTCCGTTGTGGCAGAGGTAGAGTTTTCAGTTTCCCATGTTATTTTCTCGACATTGTTCATTGAATGAAGCTCTTTTTTAACACTACTTTGAACATTTTTTGTACTAGTTAGTAGATTAATCGATTCCGCCCCTGTTGGTGAAGCACCCAACCTCGAATTTTTTGGTTTCTTTTTCTAGAGAATCATCTATCTCTGTAAGTAAGCTTGACACTTTTATTTACTTGATGAATGGATGGAAATTTATTTATTTTTCTAAACGTACAGAATGCTATATGCGGTTCTAGACTTCTGGCGATTTTGAAATTTGATTATACGTGGTTTTGGTGGTTTTGAAAACGATACAGAATGATATATGGTTTTGAAATTTGAGAGTTGTTGAATTGAAATGGTTGAAATTTGGATGTCTGTTGTCTATTGAATTGAAATGGTTGAATGTCTCCGTGTTAGTCTGTTGAATTGAAATTGTTGAACTTTGAAAATTGTTGAAAACTGAAATCATATGAAGAGATTCTTTCAAAGAAAAACTAACTTGGACAACGTAAATGTTGATGGGGGAGATCTCGGGGACATCGAATAATGTAGAATTTGATGTCACTAAACTTCCAATGGATCCTGGTATAAGGATACCCATTTTGGATTA
>CAIGRO010152925.1:0-10928 GCA_903798355.1 Fraxinus baroniana | reverse complement strand
CGTAAAATGCAGTTGTCTAAGATCATAGTTACAAAGTAGATTGTATTGCGGATTTCTTTAGTACTTTTAGTTGTATTGAACTACATTTTCATATATATATAATTTTTACATTTTAGTGTGTTTACATATATATTGAATAATTTTTAATATTAGATAATTAAATATTAATAAACGACATCGCTCTTACGAACGCTGATGGTCGACGGACTAATCAACATTCACCCGGGCTGAGAGTAGATCCTGGGTCCGCCACTGACAAAAGTTACAACATTATTGTACGTTCTATAATTGAATTAGGACACCAAAAAATTGAACAAAAACATAAACATATATTAAAATACTTGTTTTAGACAGAGTACTTGTTTTAGACAGAGTCAGGCACGCCTACCCCATGCCCATGGTGCTTGGACGGTCAGCCACATAGGTATGTAGAAAACCCACATGTTATTCTCCAGCCGCCTAATTGCATTGAGCTATCGCCCGAAGCCTAACCTAGCTCAAGACGATCCCACCTCATCCTTCACAAACTTAAAACCTACCACGAACATTCTTTTACTCTTGAAAACTCATAAACGCATTCGCCAATAGACTTGGGACAAAAGGGTGTTCAATACATTGTACGAGAACTCAGCATACCGAAATGGCTCTTAGCTGACTAAAGGCTACAAGACTGCTTGTTGCTATTGCATGGGCAGATAGCATTGGGACGAAGTTTCTTTCTTGAAGGTTGGTCAATGGAAATAAACAAGGTAAGCCATTTCTAAAATTCCGCCAAGAACAAAGTGAGATCCGAAAGAGGCAGGCATGTTCAAAAACATTATTTTATCCAACATAATTAACTACTCAATTATAAAATTTTGAGACCCCTGTAAGGGCTTTTTGGATTTCTTAATGTTAGATGACTAAAACATCCAAGTAGGTAGTCAACAGGAGCAATCAAATCAGCACCAGCAAGCAAGAGCGGATTGGGAAGTACATGTTGGTGGGATATGCCTTGTTGTTGGAATTGGGCTATGACACGAATTCTTGTTGAGTATTTGATTGGAAATACTGTTGGAGAAGTATTGAGAGTTGGTACTAGGCTTGAAAATGTCTTCAAGGAGCCCAAGATGAATTTGACTCATATTTCATCCTAAATTCTCCATTATTGATTTTACCTATTGTTTTAGGATTTCACCTTATATTAAATTTTTCATGTATTAATTCTCCTAATATGTTAGTGACTCTTTGATTATAAATATGTGATTACAACATATATTGGAATTGACCAATTGTCCAATTAGTTATTGGTCCAAAGAGATCCTTTGTAACTCCTTATTATTGATTAGAGTGAATTTTGTCTTTGCCCATGGTTTTCTCATATTTGGGTTTCCATGTTAAATCTTTTTTTCTTTGTGATCCGTTATTTTCATATTGCTCATATTATTCTCATTTTTAATTATTTGACGAATTCTCAACAAGTGGTATCAAACTTTAAGGTTTTTTTAAGGTTCTTGAGAGGTCCAAATTGGTTANTTCATATTGCTCATATTATTCTCGCTTTTAATTATTCGACGGATTCTCAAGAAGTGGTATCAAACTTGGTTTTTTGAAGGTTCTTGAGAGGTCCAAATTAGTTGTTAAAGCGAGGTTTGAACAATGTCGATTGTTTCAGGGATGATAATTAAAAAATTTGAGATTTCGCTTTTGGATCGCAAAAGTAGATTCTCTTTGTAGTAGATCAGATGCGAGCGTTCTTGCTCAACTGGATCTTGATGATGCTACTGGGTTGTTAAAATTGGAGCAACTTTGTATGACAAAGAGTTTCACAAGTTACACTTGAAGTGGCGATTGTATTCTCATCGCTTCATGTAAGGTGGATCTTTGGAAGATCATCTATCAGTGTTCAAGGAAATCGCCATTGATTTGGAGACCATGGAGATCAGTAGTGTGAAGAGAATTTAGGGTTGATATTGTTATATTCGTTGCCACCTTCATATGTGATTTTAGAGATATCATTTCCTATAGTCGGGATACTCTTACTATTGAAGAGGAATATGATGAATTTTATTTTAAGGAGAAGATTAAGCATTTGATCATCAGTTCTGAGGCCCTAGTAGAGGGTTTTGTTGTTCATGATAGGAAGGCAGGTGGTCATGGAAGGGACGGAGTCAATGATAGCAACAGTAGTAAAGTCTGTTTGTATTGCAATAACAAATGGCACATGAAAATATATTGCTATGAGTGGCAGAACACGTTTGATACTACAGATAAAAAAGAACAACCATAAAATTCTGATAATGTCAATCTTGCAGAAGAAAAAAATAATGGAGATCTTTTGGCAGTTATTGAAGGTGACTCCAAACCTAACAAAATTTAGATTCTTGATTCGGCTTGTACTTTTCATATGTGTTCAAATTGAGATTAGTACTCTTCATATGAAATAGTTATAAGGAGTTCCTTGATGATAGAAAATAGTGAACATTGTAAAATAGCTGGGACTGATAATGTCAAAATCAAGATGTTTGATAGGATGGTTAGAACACTTGTCCAAGTTCGACATGTTCCAAGTATAAAAAAAAATGTAATTTCTTTAAGTACTCACCACGTTCAAGCAGGTTTGGTAACTCTACTGGAATTGGTAATGAATGGGATGATTCAAGTAGGTTTGGCAATTCAAAAAGAGTTGGTCATGTTTACGGCATCTATTTGCCCATTTGCTTGGATGTGATGAGGTGTTGAAAAACGGTTCTTGATTCCCAACTCCTCACACAATTTCCTAACCTTTTTGTTGTCTAAATACTGTCTATTATTCGACACAATTGAACGGGAAATTTCAAACTGACATATAATATTCTTCCACAAAAATTTGGAAGTATTAGCTTATGTAATTTTTGCCGGGGATTCAGCTTCAACCCATTTTGGGAAGTAATCAATGGCGACGATACAAAACTTACACTACCTCTATTATTGGACAGAGGACCTATAAGGTCAATTCCCAATTTGGAAAATGGCCATAGACTGGATACTGCCATTAGCTTCTGGGAAGGTTACCTCTGGACATGAGAGAAACGTTGACATTTGTCACACTTCTGTACAAATTCGATAGTGTCTTTTTTCAATGTAGGCCAGTAGTATCCCTGCATTAACACTTTCACGCCAATGCAAACCTTCTAATGTGATTTTTGGAAACTCCCTCATGGATCTCACAGAGGACTAAAAATGGGTTGCCCTTCTTCAAAGTTTGTGAGCCTCGTCTTTATCATCGGGAATGAGCTTTTTTTTTAGGAAAGCTACTATAGGTTACATCAATGTAGGCATTCCTCCTATCCACATTACCTCTTTCTCCTTTGCAGTGGAAGGCTTTGAGAGGTGTTCAATTGGCACAAGCGTTAGTAGTTCGAGTCTTTGCTACTAGCCACTTGGATAAGGCATTGGCGTGGGAGTTTTCCATTCGCGAGATTTGAGCTAACTTGAATTTTCAAAGGATGGAAGCAGACTCATTACCAATTTGAGGTACATGGCCATGCCCTTGTCCATTGTCTGAAGTTGCAATTAACCTGACTGACTATTGGTCGGAAATCACTATTGATGAACAACATCTTCCCTTGCATTTTCTTCGCCAACCAAAGGCTGGCTAGTAGCGCATCATATTCAGCCGTGTTGTTGGTAGCTTTAAATTGTAACATCACTGCACAATTTAACTTATGTCCCTCAGGGCTAACTAAGACCATACCCATCCCTCCATACTAACCATCCACATGGGAGGTTCTGCAGGCTCCATTATTTTCCCCATTTTCGGGATTTTGGTAAATTCTGCCATGAATCCTGCGAGGGCTTGCCCTTTGATTGAAGTTGTTGTTTTGAAATAATATCAAACTCGATAAGCTCTACTGCTCATTTCAGCAACCTTCCTGAAGCATCGGGTTTCTGAAACACTTACTTGGGTAGGAAGTTGGTTAACACAAGTAGTTTCTACCACCAAGAGTTCTTTACTCATATAATAAATAGGCAGTTAAAGGATACCTTCTTCTTTTATGAGAATCGAGCTAATAACTTCATTGAGAGGAGGGGGCTTGCCCTATGAGCTTTTTCAGCTCTCGGTAGGCCTCTTTACACTTCTCCGTCCATTGGAGCTTCTTACCCCCTTTAAGATATTGAAGAAATGGAGGTATTTGTCGATGGCCTTTGAGATGAAACAACTTAAAGATGCCACATGCCATGTCAAGCTTTGCACATCCTATGGTTTTTTAGGGGACCTCATCTTGACCAAGACTTGATTTTTTATTTTATCTTTTTAGATTAGCCTCTATGCCCTTCTGATTGACCATGTATCCTAGGAATTTGCCTGAGGCAACACGCGCACTTAAAGGGATTCAGCTTCATCGTGTATCGCCATAGAACTTGGAAGGTTTCGTCCAGGTGCATTACAAGGTCATTTGCCTTCAAGTTCTTCACGGACATATCACCACATAGACCTCCATTGTTTTACAAATGAGGCCAACATATATTTTGTTAATGAGTCTTTGATAGGTAGGCCTGAAATTTTTCAATCCAAACAGCATCATTTTGTAACATTAAAGGCCTATATCAATATGAAAGAGGTATTTTCTTTGTTTACTGGGTGAATGAAAATTTGATTATAACCTGAGTAAACATCCATGAAACTCAAAAGTTCGTGCTTAATGGTGGAATCCACAAGTTGGTCTATCTTTGGAAGATGAAAAATGTCTTTAATACAAGTTTGGCTGAGGTTGGAGAAGTCAATGCACACCCTCCATTTACCATTATGTTATTCTCTACCAAAATTGTGTTGGACACCTATTTCGGGTAAGTGGCCTCCTTGATAAAGCCATTATCTATTAGCTTTTACACTTCTTCCTTCAATGCCTCGTACATTTATGAGTAGAGGACCCTTCTCTTTTGTTTATACAGGACAACCGTATGATCAATTTTAAGGTAGTGATAATTGACCTTAGGATCAAGACAACCATGTCATCATGTCTTCGTGCAAAAACGTCAAGATTTTAAAAAGTCATTAAGTCATTCTCTGCTAACAGGCCTTTTCCCACATGTAATACCTTGGTGGGGTCTTGGGGATCCATCAGGAAACTTTTCAGCTCTTCTATTTCAACGGTTTAAGATTTGGAATCAATAACACGAGGGTCTAGTTCATCAAACATGGCCCTTGCTCGATGCCATACATCATCTCGATGCCTTCCTCCTTCAGGCATCTATCATGTTAACATCCATTAGCACCATATTGACATCCCTGGGTTTGGCCTTCTTTATCGAGCAATCCCTAGCTCCTCTTTCGTCAACCCTTACTGTGGCAATCCCATGCCCAATAAGAAATTTCATGTACAGGTGGTAAATAGAGGTGACAGCTAATAGTGGCAATATACCGAGTCTAGCCAGCTCCGTCCATAAGATCAAGCTCGATTTTTTTGTTACTTTTTTGTTCACATTTTTTACGAGCCCACGAGCTGATGTGAAATTTAAGCTCATGGGTCCTACCCATGAGCCTGCGCAAGTTCGACGAGTCGAGTCTTTGGCTATGGCTCGTTCCGAAATGAGCCCGAGTTGTTCATGGGCCGAGCTTTGACGAGTTGAGTTGACGAGCTACTTAGCCATTTTGACATCCCTAGTGATAGCTTATAAATCTTTTAAGGTGGATCTACCTAGTACCCCATGGCAGGCAGATATGTTATCTACCACCAAAAATTGCATAAAGTTTACAGTTGTCTAGGTTTGTTTTCTCATTTCCACTACAAAGGGTTATTTGTCCCCTTGGGATATTGCTGTCACCTGTGAAACTGTACAAGGATGGGTGTCAATTCATGATTGATGATCATTTTATTAAAAGCTACTTTAAAGAAGATGTTAACGGAACTGTTATTATCTACTAGCATCAATTTCAGCCCATTACGAGCCAATACTACCCTTACCACGAGGGCGTCACAATGGGAAAAATGCACTCACTCATCGTCTTCGTGGGTGAAAGTAATTAGTGGTAGTTACATCCGGGAACTTCTATCTACTGTGTAGCTAGCCAATGGGAGTCATTGGCCTTTCTAGCATAATTCCTTTGAAAATTCCTTATGTTGCACCCAACGTAGAGTCCTCTAAAAATCTTGTCAATTTCGTGGATACTCTATCTTCCATATTGGTTACGGGTCCCTACGATGTTATTTTCATTTCCTAGGTCTCTCTCTCTATCACGCTCCTTCATCGTCATAAGGATGGCTCCCGGTAGGAGGGTATGGCCTCTTCGCGCCTAGGTATTTGTTCCTGCCTAGGAGGTGATAGGTTCTTAGGAAGGGACGATCACCTATTTAGTCATTCGGAAGATTGACCTGCATAGGGTGTTGGGCTATATCTCTACAATCTGATGTATCATGACTGTAGAAATGATGGTAAGTACAATATTGAGGGGTGCTCGGCCTATTTCTAGGTTTTGAACCCTACCCTCTGCGTCTTCCTCTTTGGGGGACGTTGTCTAGACCCAGCTTGTCGTATGTTAGTGTCAGGGGTTATATTTTCGTAAGCCAGCATAGGTACTGCGTTTAATGTAGCCATGGAAAGTACTTGCCCAGAGTTGGAAATGGTCTCATGACCGGCCTAGTTCCATTAGTGGTCCATTACATAAGAGGTGGGTCCTTTTCCACTCTTCTGTCGGGTCTGTTTTAGTGATCAATTGACTTCTTATTGATGATTTCATGACTCATCAATTCCAACAATGCATGGTATCTAGTGGGGTTTTGATTCTACACATTCTTACAAAAGAGAGTGTTCATATTTAGCCAGCCCCGCAACGCGGACAACGCCTCCTAATTAGTGACTTGCACACAATGAGTCATCTTATCGGTAAAGCGGTCTGAGAAACTCTTCAAAGTCTTCCTAGGCTATTGTCTCATGTCCTAAAGGCATTAGATATGAGTCTTTCCTTCTTTACTTACTACGAACCTTTTCAAGAATGCATTTTTAAATCATGGCCAACTTCTAATACTCCTCGGGGATAATATCCTGTACCAAATCTCAATCACTCCACTTAAAATCAAATGGAAGGCCATGTATTTAACAATGGGAGAGGCGCCTCCCAAGCTCATGTTCATTTTATAGATATTTTAGTATCTTTGGCGGCACATAGTGACTTGGGATAAGAGCATTTCTCAGTTCTTGTGAAAATGGAAATTTTCATCATCGTTCACAAGACCTTTGAGCTTCGTTCGAGTCCTCATCTTCATCAGCCTAGTATCTAAGTGGCGGATAAGATTGGCCCGTCGATCCCTTACGATCTCTCCATTCCTGTGGCGTCTATTTCTAGGTGGAGCAACTCGTGAGGCATGTCTTTGCCTCTCCACTGGTCATCTCGCATGATAGGTGGTAGTTGAGGTCTACTTCTAGGTGCTGGAGGTGGTGGGATAGCATGTACCTAATTTTTGCTGGACTGATTCTGTCGAACACACTAACAAACATTTGCGGTATATACTCTGGCTCATATTCCTGGGGAGAGTTATCTTCCATGTCTACATAGGCCTCGGTGGGTCAGCCACATGCATAGTTTGAAGAGATGTCGACTCTCATTTTCCTTTCAAGGGGGCTAACTTTTCTAGCCTACTAGGGAGATGAGGCTTTCTGACTTTAGACTTTATCTTCACGCTAATAGTATCCTTGTGGTATATAAAGGGAAATTGGCGAACCCTCCGACGTTGCATTTGCGTGAGGAGTTCTTGCATAACCATGTTTTGGTGAGGGATATTTCTCATTTTAGTGGCCATTGTTGCTATCTCCTGGGTGAGTTGGGCAGCCACCCTTATTCCACCGCGCCTATGATGATGGTGGGGTTGCTTGGAAGATCTCTTCATCCAAGGTTTTCTCTCACTCTCCTAGGAGTGACATCATGGTCTGAACTCATTTTTTCCTAATCTGAATTCTCATATTTTTTTCTGACTTCTAGGACTTCCACTTGTTCCTTTTCAAGAACAAATCATTTTTCAAGGAAGATGCCCTATAAATTTTCGAAAGTTTTTTTTCCACGAGAATGTTCGTGGTTGTAGTCAATGTAGTGGTGACTTCCCACAGACGGCGTTAATCTGTTGACCTCATTTTTCGTACCATTGACGAGGCTAACAGATATTGAGTACACTTGCGTCCACGCAAGCTAATTCAACCACATTCGAACATATTACTAGTCGACAATATTTTGAATTTAAACAGTGAAGAAGCTTTATAATGCAAGACAAAAATATTCGAACAGCTGCAAGATATATGAACGAGATCCCATGATAAGAAAAAATCAACAATATACAAATTAAAAGCCAAAATCAAACATCTAACTTTATCAACAAAAGATGCAACTCAAGAGAAGATGACATTTAACTCAAAATAGATTTAATTTCATTCCCCAAATGACACTATGGGAAAATATTTATAGTGTTACATATGAAATAGTGTCCATTGGATGAGGGGACACGTTGTCTTATCTTCTTAATCGTAACATCTTATTCTAGGTGTCAATTTTGACACTACTATCTTGTGGCGCATTTAATGCTCTTAAAAGGATGTAGCCATCCTACAACCTATGTTAACAAGATTTCGACATTTTTCTCATTACACGAGTCACATCAATCATTCAAACAAGATTTTGTCGATTTCGGATCTTCAAAGGAGGCGAGCCACTTGTCGTGGTAGGGTTTCGAATTTTGCCTCATTGAGCATCACCGTTTCGGCAAGAGGGCATCGGTACATCCATGCAAGCAACCGTTTCGGTGGCTCGGTAGGTCCATTGCAGTCCACATGGGATGCCATGTAGGCTTCACTTGAGAGCTACGGTGGCGAGGCATAACACGATCCTTGTAGAAAGGGATAGGGAGTGAAAAAATAAATTCAATTTTGTGGGACCGTTAAAGCTTTTAGATAATTATTTTGGATCTCCATTTAATATGCCTAATGAGCTTAGGCCTTTTTCTAAAACTGCTTCAACTTCATCTCATGTCATTTTTTTTTTTAATTTTTTTTGTGGAAACTTGTTATGTACCCGTTTTCTCAAAAGAAAAAGGAAAACTGCAGCCAATTCAGTATTAGTTACATATAGTCATATTCCAAAATCTTATGCTTAATTTAACAAGAAAACTAAGAGAAGTTGCTTTCAAGTTTCAACAACAAAATTGGCCAGCTGTGATGTGACCGAGGAATCCCATAATTTCTCTCAATTAAACAAACTACGGTAGCTTGCCCACGTGAAGTTCAAATAATCGACTCTAGATAGACTACAAATAAAATTCAATTTTTATTTTTTTTTTTTTAATTATCGCCCTCATTCCTTTAAGCAAGACAAACTAACCTTTTTAATAGGGAAAATTATATAATACACAGTTAAAATCTTGTTAATTTATTATCTAATCATGTCGAGTATAACGTATGAAATATGTACTTATAACATACTATGGTAGCATAACCTACGAAAATTTCAACGCCTTGTCCCTTTTGCTACTTCTGACACTCCAAGATTTTTATGCATTATCTGGATTATTTTTTTTTTCCATTCAATCAGGAACAAAAATTTACTTTGGAACGTAAATATTCTCTCCTCTTTTACTTTCTTTAACGAGTGAAAAATGGGAAGGCAACCTTGTCGTCGAAAATCAACCAGCATAATAAATAAATAAATACATAAATAAACAATTAGAAAATAGAAACTGAGTAGTAGAGAGAGATGTAGCGAGATATGTAAAATTACATCTTCTTAAGACATGTTTCGATCCGTGCATTGGAGCCAACATGATATATCGAAAAGTCCATCTTCCAAGATATAACGCTCTATCCAAATTCAGTCTACACTATATTAATATTAACCGTCGAACCAAAGTATTAACTAATACCCTTCTTGTGTGAAATAAAAACTCAAACTTCTAATTACTCAGAACTAACTTGAATAGAGTTTTTGCTCGAAAATAATTTTGACAGAATTTTGAAAGATGAGAATTTAGAAATCAATTAATACAGAATTGATTTGGTGTGAAAAAACGGATCTAGGAGGTCTATATGTATAGATTTCTAAGCCATGTTTGAGCCATCATTCTTTTAAAACTCATTTTTTTCAAACTCATTTTCAACTTCACATTTTTTTAATAAAATAATTGTATATGTAAACCTAAATATGTTTTCCAATTTTTTAACCACATATTCTTCAAAAAAAATGATACAAAAAATCTATTCTTCCAACAAGAAGGGAGGACAAACCCTAAGGATGTGTGTTGATTGCAAGCATGGAAATTGCATGAAAAATTATTAATTTCTGTTTGATTGGTTTAATTTTCAACATAAAAAATATTATGATTGCCTATTTTTTATTGGTGGTAGATGAGAAAAATGGGGTAGATGAGAAAGGGAGTGTGTCAATTGGCTGGAAAATAAAAATATATCCCTCCATAAAGAAAAGAATTTCCTTATTTTTGAGGAAAATATGATAATGTGGCCAATTTTTGAAAAATATTTTTCATAGAAAAAAATGTCAATCAAACACTCAAATGTGGCAACTTTGGTGGAACAATAACATTTTTCATGAAAAATAAGGTGAGTCAAACACACCACAAGTATCATTTCTAAATGGGTGCAACATTTGATCTAACAATTTGAGCCATCGAATTGTACCATTTTCATATTTTAATGTGATTTGAAGGTCTAAATTAAGATTTCGAATAAATGTCTTTTACCAATTTTGAACAATCATAATACCATGCAGATGCTATGCGTGCGTTACATTTACAACGTCGCCATGCCACCCTCCACGTGTGTACCACCTCAAATGCTAACTTATATAGCCACCATGTGCTGCGTCATCGAACCGTGGTTCTATTTGTAAAATTGAAGTGTAAAGTGCAACCTGAAGCGCCTAATGCACCATTTGCAATATACGTGGGCTTAGGGATGTCAATGGGCCGAGC
>CAIGRO010152909.1:0-16023 GCA_903798355.1 Fraxinus baroniana | reverse complement strand
AAGTTAAGTTTGAGACAATGTGCTTCCATCCAAATGTTGACCAGTATGGGAATATTTGTTTAGATATCCTTCAGGTAGCAATTATGATTTAAATTTTTTTTTGACGTTTGTCCATTCTGTTCTTGCTGAATTTGAATGCATAGATCAGGGTTCGACGTTGATTACATTCTCAATCTGAGTATATCTTATAACCACTTCACAGTGTAATTCGTTTATCCATTATCTATTCTTATAGAGTTTAATAACGGTTATTTTTTTCGAGTACCAAGGAATTTTTTTACTATGTTTTCCCTCTTTTTAAGTCAATAACAATGTCTCTGTATACTTACAGGACAAATGGTCTTCAGCATATGATTGCAGAACCATTCTTTTATCTATCCAGAGTCTATTAGGAGGTCAGGATAATTGTTACTGTTAATCCCTCTTTTTGTGGTGCGTTCTTCTTTCGTCTCACCTTATAGTTCTTGCATACAGAACCCAATATCGAGAGCCCTTTGAACAATTCCGCTGCTTCACTTTGGAAGAACCAGGAAGGTATGCTAATTTCTCATGCATTTTTTCTTTCATAATATGAGGTCTAGTAGATTAGTACTTGTATAATTCTTGATGCTGCATGTATGAATATAAGATATCCAAACCAGTTTTGACTCAAAACTGAGAAGTTTCAATCTGAAAGATTTCTGTTCGTGTGAGTGAATTTGTTTGAATTGCAGAGTACAAAAAAAGGGTACGAAAACATTACATGGGCGGTGAAAGCATTTGAGAGCTAATCTGCATGTCGTCGTTGCAAAGCCGAAGGTCAAACTTCCTTCATGATTGGACAACTATACTTGGGAAAATAGAGGTTGGACAGAAATCCTTTGTTCTATCATCAAAAATCAGAACGTGGATGGAGTTATTCCAGCTTTTCTTTTCATACTCGACTTTAGTACCAGTAATTATTTTAACTATTTGTTATAATAAGTTCTATCAATGGCTACAACTTGTTATCATATATTAATTGTTTTTAGCAATTTGTTATAAAATTGCCCTTTTTATAATTGCAAAGGATTTCAAGCCTCAACTTAACTCCAATGGCTACAAGCTGGTTGTGGATTGGGTTTAATGGGTTACTGTTGGGAAGAACTTGGATCCGTTTTAAAGGTTAAAGATTGACTGTGCAACTAAATTGAAAACTTAAGTTTCAATTTTAAAATTGAAATACAATCGCAGTAAATTAGAAGTTGAGATATGCTATTCAATTTTTGTGGTCCATTCAATTAATTATTGATACATCATTTTAAATTAACATGTCATTAATTTGGTGGGTTGGTGGTGAAATTAATGAGAATAAATATGAGATAACATATTAATTTAAAAATGACGTGTTAATAATTAATTAGGTGGACAACAAAAATTAGACAGGAGATCTCAACTCACATATATTGCTTAGTAAATTAAGAAAAGGGAAAGCTGATCTTAAACATTTAATACTCAATGAAGAAAATTGTCTAAATCTCTATAGGATTTATCCACTTTGCCTGTGATACCTTGTCAATGCCACATGGCCCTAGCAGAGTAGCACGCTCCATCAAACTATATGAAGTTCGGTTTTGATTTCTAACTTGATCGAGCGTCAAAAAGTTTTGAAGTGATGCATATTTTTGTGAGGACTACCAACTATTTGACAAAAATTGCCTACGTGTCCATTGTTGGAAAATTTGAGGATTAAGTTGCTAATTTTAAATATTAAAGACTTAATGCTAAAAAGTAAAGTTTGAGGACCAATAGTGAAATTGTCCTAAAGTGTAAATAAACAAAAATACATTTCTATTGCCGTTTTACCAAACATAGAAACTGTACTTTCTCCCGCGAACGCCATACATAAACCGCTATTAACGGTGAACCCTTCGTGAAAGAGAAGGCGACAATGGAAGAACTTGAAGAAAAAAACCCTTGTTCTTCTCCCTGTCCACAATTATTCTCCAATTATCTCTTCCTTTACAGCGAATTTGTCAGTCCCTATACAATTACATAAAAAAATTACAAGAAGCTTGGAAAAAAAGGGGACAAAATGAGTGTGATTGATATTCTTTTCAGGGTTGATTCCATCTGCAAGAAATATGAAAAGTACGATGTTGAAAAGCAGGGTTCCCAAAATGCCTTCTCCGATGATGCCTTTGCCCGCCTCTACGGCTCCTTTGAGTCGCAGATTGAGGCTGTTCTGCATGTTGTTATTTTTTCCCCAAAATTGTGATTTGTATTTTTGTTATTTGATCTGTAACTTATTCTTCATTTTTCTCTTTCACGTACAGAAATCGGAAATGGCGGCAATGGAGACAAACAGGGCAGCTGTGGTGGCGATGAATGCTGAGGTACGGCGAACTAAGGCGAAGCTTATGGATGAAGTTCCTAAGTTGCAGAAGCTTGCTCAGAAAAGAGTTAGTTTATTTTTACTTATCCCTTTTGTTTATTTTGGGGGTTTTGTTTTCTATATGGAACTTCTACATGTTTATTGTACTGTGGATATGTTTATCGACCCTTCTTTCGAGCATCAAACGCCTATGACATCTTCCATTTCGGATATTTGGCTCAATTTGGTTGAAATGGAATAATTAATTCATATATGTTGATACACAAGGAAGGAGATGAGTTCACTTGGAGTTAAATTGCTTTTGCCCACTGTTTAGTTGGCTGCCTGATTCTTCATTTCATTTACTTGTATCATTATAGAAAGGCTGATTTGAAAATTAATATGCCTTAGCAATCTGCATGACAGTTTTGAAATCAACAGTTGCCAGACTTTTCTGTTCAATGGACAGGTAGGTTGCTTTTGTGCCCAATTCAAATTCTGAATAGGATTACGTTGTTAACAGGTCAAAGGGCTCTCCATAGAAGAACTAGAAGTTCGTAAGGACCTGGTTCTTGCACTTCCTGATAGAATTAAAGCAATACCTGATGGAACTGCGGCGAAACAAACTGGAGGCTGGGGGGCTTCAACATCTCATAAAAATATAAAATTTGACACTGGTGATTACTGTTGGTTGGATGATTAGTATAAATTGGATTTGTATTGAACTTTCAATCTTTCTGTTATCGGATTTTGTAATCTTTATAAATGAAATATCAGATGGGCAGTTTGATGATGATTTCTTTCAAAAAAGTGAAGAGTCGAATCAATTCAGGCAAGATTATGAAATGCGGAAGATAAAGCAGGCTTGTAACTTGCTTGATCCATTTGTTTTTTTTTTCTATACACAATTTCCCACCCAAGTACAGTTTAGTATTTTCTAGCGTTTGAATTTAATTTCCTGCAGGATCAAGGTTTAGACATAATATCAGAAGGTCTTGATACACTCAAGAATTTGGCTGCCGATATGAATGAGGTTTGTTGGTTGCATTATGTTTATTGTTTGATACCGTCTGAAGAAATCTGAGACTGAGTTTCTTACATTTTCCCTTTTTCACCCTTGGGTTTAGGAATTGGACAGGCAGGTTCCATTGATTGATGAAATTGATACTAAGGTCTGAAACACTTTGGTCACAATACAAAACTAGTTGCTTCAATAAACAATCCTGAACAGGTTATTTCACCCAGTTGTTTCCATCTTTCTTGCAGGTGGACAGGGCTACAACTGACCTAAAAAATACTAACGTTAGACTGAAAGAAACAATTTTCAAGGTACGTATTAGTAATTTTCTTGAACTTAAATAGAAAACTGTATTACTTCAGATTGACATTCTCATTGTATTCATTTTCTATTTTGAAACAAATTATTACAGATAAGGTCCAGTCGAAACTTCTGCTTGGATATCATTCTTCTGTGTATTATTCTGGGAATTGCTTCCTATTTGTACAAGTGAGCTTCTGTCCTTTTCATTTATAAGCAAGATTTAAGATGCATGTTACATATTATATCTACTTCGGATTTTAAGTTTCTTCATGGTGGTCTTTCTAAAGTGTCCTGAACTTGTTGTCTTCCATAACATCCGTGTGTTAAATGATTTATATCATTGCATTATCAACATTTCAAATATCATCATGTAGTTTGATTTGAAATGGAAATGCTTTTACATTTTGGAGTATGTCTTGCTCACCCTTTATTATGTATATTTGTGGCTGCATTGCCGATTTGAATATGCTTTGCATTTGAGTCTCACAGACTGATGTCTGAGGAAGCTTGGAGGCAACAAGCCTCCAGCCTCCCCTACCCCCCAAAGCAATATGTTTTTGAAGCTATGGAAAACCTTAAATTAGATCAGTTATGGATTTATTTTGTCACTAATTGTCTAAAATTTATCTAGCTTTCTAAAAAAAAACCAGAATCTCTGCTTCTGAATTTATTAAATTGTTGAACTAACAAATTTTTTTTACCTAATCGTTATTCTAATAGAATGCTTCTTCAATCTTATGCAGTATACTGAAATGAATGATTCAGAAGATGTTCGTACTTCATCGATGGAATCTGACCTATAGTTTTCTTGTGCGCCTGTATGTTTGATGCATCAATCCTTATCTTTGGAATTATCCTACAATAACTAGACTTGAAGACTAGTACTTTTGTTTGAACTAGTTTTCTTCAATATAATTTATTATTGCTATATTGACGTAGTAAAAGTGGTTTTCTTCCGTGAATGAACAGCCTTCTTTTCTAACTGAAAAGTTCATATTCTTAGTTTGTTGAGTTCATTTCAGATCAAGAAGTTTTCAAGCTTTTCCAATGTGTACCATAATTTTGTCATGTCCTCCTTTTGATGTGTAATTATCCACCCCCCTGCTTTAAATGGCTTTGAATTATAATCACAGTTCTAGAGTAATATCTTAGATAGGAAATGCGATCCAACAACATGTTTATGTCGTTGTGGAGCTTCATAACCTCCACTATCTAGATTTCTCAGCCTGTTCATGTTTTACCTGTAATTTTCATTGAGTAAATTAATCCACTCTCGGTCAATTGTGTTTTATATACCTTCCACCTCATATATCTCAGAAGTGATAGAGCAAACAATGTTTTTCCTTACCCTTTTTATTCTTCTAACCGCATAAATATTACCCCACATAACAACTTGTCTGGTTGATCGAGCCAAATTTTTGCTTCAGATGAACTAAAAGAAGTTTTTACCTCACAAGCCTCGGTTCTTGTAAATAGAAAGACTTCTCCAACGTGCTTTCTGAAATGTTAATTCGTGACAAATGGATCTTTGTTATTTCATGTTTCCAATATCCTAACAGAAACCTTCTACAATTTGTGCTTCAATAAAAACTTCTGTTGCTTCTGGTAGACAAAATCCTTAATGAAAACCACACGTTTCTCTCCGGCCATTCCTTGTTTTCTATGAATGAGCTAGTCCAATTCAAAAAAGGATTCAGGTTGACCAGAGACAGCTGTTTTATTGAACCTCAGTTTGTCCTATTCTATTAAGTATTCAGTACACTGTAATTTAGTACATTGCAGAATTGACTGTTGGGAACCCAAGGTGAGAGAGAAAAATAAATTAATAAAAGAAGAAATAACAAATTTAAAATATGGATACTTTCATTTTCAAAAAGGAAAAAAGTTTGGAGACTTTGTTCTGAGATTGCAATCATCCATGAAATTATTCATGTATTAAACATTACAACTAAAGAAACCAAAAGTATAGTAATAAAAATTATTCATGTATTAAACATTATAAAATTTGATTGTTTATGAAGTATATACTCAAGTAACTCATAAACACAAATTACATGAACCAATAGTGTTATTAGTTGATTATGCTGGGGGCATATAGAAAGATATGCTTCGTGCCATCTTATTGAAGGTGTAAACTTATGGTGCTCATGTAGCTT
The DNA here is from genome assembly GCA_903798355.1 of Fraxinus baroniana. Classification (NCBI taxonomy): domain Eukaryota; kingdom Viridiplantae; phylum Streptophyta; class Magnoliopsida; order Lamiales; family Oleaceae; genus Fraxinus; species Fraxinus baroniana. Next base: position 10,214 of record CAIGRO010152909.1, on the reverse strand, counting down.
TGTTACTGCACCAGTGCCGAGAATAATTTCCTTTTGGGGGGAAGTTTGCTCAGTCACTGAAGAAATTTTCGGATAATGTTGGCATATCAAGATGCTGCAAGTTCATGACGACATTTGATGGATTATAGTTGATATTGTGTCTTTCATACATATGTTGGATGTATAAGTTTGTATCTCCTGCAGCTACCATGTTTCCTGATAGAAGGTCCTCATCTTTTTGTTCATTAGATATCATCTCTGTAAGTAGCTGAAAATCTAGACCCCAATTTTCCTTGTTAGGTTGGCCTGGTAATGAATTGAAGAAACTCTGAAACAAAGAATTTGTTTCCCGAGTATTTACTGTACCGTGCCTGCGACGATTAATTGTTTCACTATCATTGCTTTGAAAGGTTGCTCTAGGAATAGTTTCAATTTTCGGGTCATGTCCATTGAGTAAGGAAGCTAATTGGTGACAGCTATTTGATAAAAAATAATCTGCAATCGTGTCTCTGCCATCATCATTATAAACTGAAGGGAGTTCCTCAAACCTAGGAAGGTACTCCATAAGTTCACCAGAATTATGTTGAACCTCCCATGCATTCTTTGACTTGTTGCCTTTTTGTCGAACACGGCACAATACCCAGTCATCCAGCTGCATAAAATGATAAGCTTTCCGTTATGCATGATTCCTTACACTTAAATACATATTCACATATATGATATGTAATCACATGCTTAGACATTTTATTATCCAATGTAGTTATTGAAAATTATGGACCACATGGCATAGAACTTATTGGTAGCTGAAGAGTTTACCAAATGTCCTATGCGTTTCATACTCATTAATCATTGCTATATTGTGACTTTAGGCGCCCAAGTTTGATCGGAAAACAATTTTCTGCTCACAAAATAGCTTTTACAGACAATCAATTTCAGTAATAATGGAAGTTTATATGAAAGAGTAGGTAATTGGTAATCAATGACAAATGTGAAACTGCTCACTCTCATGGAACCTTTAGACCTTAGCGGTCTAGACGTCGTGCCAGGCAGTCTGTACTCAGTCATGATCCAATCTGTCTTGACCCCCTTTGGTGGTTTACCTTTATAGAAGATAAGATCTTTCTTAACCCCTATCCGTCCTGATCCAGAAGAACCAGCAATGGGCTTATCAGTGCCAGTAGCCTTCCAGAAACCTGAAGCTGCTGTTCTGTTTGGTCTTCCCCCGTTTGGGTACTTCCTATCCCTAGGGGTGAAGAAGTACCATTCATCTTCTCCAAACACAGCCTTCTCTGTATGTTTCAAAAACCAAAAATAAAAGAATTATAATATCCTGGAAATTTAATACTATATCTGATAATAAACACAAACAAAGAGAAGTTGGTAGAGAACAAACCGGGTAGCTCCCAAGGGTTATACTTATAAAGCTCTATATCAGTCATCAGGTTTGCAGGAAGTGGAAGAGACTTTACTTTCATCTGCAAGTAATAAATAATTAGTTCTTCATCAGATGGATGAAATCTTATTCCTGGAGGAAATTTGGAATTAGTGATGGACTTTTCATCCATTGAAATGTTTTTCTCTTTTTTCTTTTTTCCCTCCAAGGGCACTCTGGAAAATAGTGTCTCTTGCAAGAACAGTGCCAAAGTATATAAGGTGCGAGTTTATGGCTTCATGCAGATGCAGACATTTCTTAAAATATTGAATATACGGAGATAAGATAACTTATGTGATATTTATAGAAATAGATGGAGAAAGCGACGTTTTGCTTTACGTGTTGGAATAGGATGTCATGAATTTTCCTATGTCTCTCCCTTAGAAAAGAAGCTTTAAATTTTTTAAATGCTTGATATTATTTTACGCGTGCATTTTTATGTCGCTACTCTTCAACTTGTCATGTCTTTGTGGAGTCTGCATTGATAGAAAAGGATATTGTATTGAGTTTTTGATTACCTGTTATTATGCAAAACATTTCAATCTCTAATATATAGAAAATTTCAACTAATGAAAATCCTTCTCTGATAAGCCATAAAATGGTAATTACTGGATAATTCACAAATATTTTCTTAAACCAAAATTTAGTAGCTTGTACACACATCGTAGGGGCAAAAAGAAGTGAACAAAATACTCATTTATGCTGTGGCTAATTTACTTCCAGGTTCAAAAATATTAACTTGATTGATTAAATACTGCCGCTGTTGTTTTAGTTTATGTTTATCTGATTCTGCTGTGTTTTGTTTCAAACTGCTTCATTGGTAAGTCATGGATAGAAATGAAGTAATTATGTCAAGTGCTTCTGAAATTTAAATATAGTATAGACAGTATAATTTTTTTTATTTGGATAATTGGTCTGAATGTGACTTCTTGAGATACTGCTTTCCACCGTAGACTTACTTTTCCAACAAAATTTTAAGATCAAGACCTTGTATAATATGTATAGATTCTGTTTTTTACTCTTTCTGATCTTACATGCTCACGCTATTCGCCGACCTGAAGTTCACGGAGAGTTATACATGTCGTTTCCTGTATTGATGTTACAGAACAAGCATAACAGCCGCACATATTGCTGGCCAAATTTCTTTCATTATATTGCATGTAGTTTTTTGGCTTTTTCTTTAACCTTTTTGTCTGTTTCTTTGTTCATAGGCTAATATGCATGTCAAGAACAGATACATGTACATTATATAGTTCTATGATTCTAGTATAAGTGAATTCTGATGAACTTGTATGTCAAAGTTGTGTATGTTGTTGCAAAAGGATGTCTCTCCCATCCCCACCCACCCAGCCCACCCCAGCCCCGGGGCCCATAATTCGATAGCGTATTTGTAATGGATTAAATTAGTTGTACACACTTGATATACATTAAGTTTGACACTCCACGTGTTGTCAAAATCCGTGTCATTAATTGTTTAAAGTATTGTTAAAATCAATGTGTAAAAAGCTCTCACCTCACAATAATGACAAATTTAATGTCAACAAAGATGTACATGTAGCTACATGATTGATTTGTAATAGAGTATTGTATTATCTATAGCCTTTATGAGCAGTACAATCGACAATATCCATGTCTGATGTTGTCTCTTAGCAGAAGACTACAGATTTAGATTTAGTGTTAAAAGAGAGAAAAAAATATGCCTAAAACCTTGTTAAAATCGAACTAAATGCCGTCTTGTGAGACAAAAAAGATAACTAATCCTAGGGAATATATGGTTTATTATGTATTATTTAATTTCTCAACTTCTTGTTAATGATAGCTCAACAAGACTCAGTCTCTCTGAAATAACAAAGTAACTAAGATTGAATCTTTAATCCACATGCTAAGAACAACTGGATGTATGATATTTATGCAGATAATTCTTATTTTAGAAATATCGGTATTTCTAACTGGAGTAGTTGTGACTTTTAAGTAGAGATGATAGAGCACTCGGAATGTACATGTGATCTTTTTGGAAGGGTCGTCCTTGGGTTGGTCGTTTGATAAAAATATAGCCAATTATCATAAAATAATGAAGGAACCACAAAGAGTGAAGACGAGAAAAGTAGAAGCAAAAGATAATCGAATCCTCTAACGATGTTCCAAACTCAACTCACATTCACTTAAGTCGACGAACAACTGAACTCTTGAGACCTTCAACTTCAAGATGTGATGAGTCGACTTCGAGATGTCGGTGGCTTTGTACTTTTTCCTTCATGTTAGCTATAGACGACAGGATTGTCCCTTGAGTTGCCATTATATATTTTTGGTGATATACACGCTAATCATCCAGAGTTATCTAAGCCGCTGTTTGATAAAGATTTTTTTTTTGTTTTTTTTAGATTATAAGCTAGTCAAACTTCATTTTTAACAATACATTCATTTGATCAAGAATTTTTATCCACTTTTTAATCACATATTTCTTGAAATTTGTCGATTTATAATTTCAAAAAGTTTTGTCAAACAGAAACTAAGTCCTTCTTTTTGTCGTAGGGAAGCTAATTTAGTATAGTGAGATCATTAGTTGTTTACGTTCTACCAGTTTGTTAACAACAACATCCAAGAGAATCTTTGACATCGACGAGAATCGTGCAGCTACCTTGAAATTAAAAATTGCATATATAAGAATACATGCACGTTGGCTTTCCCTAGAGAAGTAGGGTTTAGAAAATTTAGGAGAAAATCTTGTAAATAAGTGCATTTATGGGTGTGTCAACATTCTTCAGGGATCGAGGTGAAGAATCATTGTCGTTCAAATGGTAAGATCCGAATGCTTGAATCCAAAAGTGGTTGACTACAAAGAATCTTATATTTTTTTTTCTTTTTTTTTTTTCCTGAAGAAAAGGCAACAAAGAGACTAGTGTTACCTGAAAAAATGATGGTAAAATGGGTTAGATATGATAAATGACAATTTCTATTGCACTTGTCTTTTTATTATACTAATTAAAAGTATCTTAAAATGGTCAACCTTATTAAAAAGATGGGCAGTTTGTCTTGAATCAAGGACGGACTTACTTGAGGACCAGTGGGGGCCCCACTCAATTTTAAGATTTTTCGATTTTTCTTTTTAGATTTTTTTACTTTTTTTGTCCAGGTTTTATTAGGTTTTCAGATTTCTCCCCCCACGGAACTTCTTTTCTGAGTCCGCCCCTAGTTTGAATCCCTTAACATATAACGTAAGATGTTGACTTGTTTGAAATCAAGAATCTTGAAATCTAATTGTTTACTAAAGGCATTATATAGATCGAATTGGTCATTTGAGTTTAATGGACTTGAACTTTATTTGAAATTCCATCTTAAGAGATCAAACTTTCTTAAAGTAACCCAAACTCTTATTATTAATAGAATTAAGTAATTTATATATATTTTTATCTACAGTGCATATTTGCCTTGCAAGAATACATTTGTGTCAACTTATTACTATTTTTAATTTTTTGGATTGTGTGTGTGTGTGTGGGGGGTGGGGGTGGGGGGGGGAGGGTTGGTGCTTGGGGATGGATAGGCTGGGATGGGATAATCCTATTTAGCCCTGTTTGAACCCCCAAGAAAATGTATTTTATGTCCTCAAAAATGAAGGGAAATTTTTTGATTTACATATAAAATTATTTTATAAAAATAGGTGTCGTTAAAAATGAGTTTTTTTTATTTCTTAGATTTTAATTTAAGGACTTGTTTGAGTCTCATTTTTGTCAACACAACGTATTTTTAAATAGTATATTGATGAGAAATGTGTGTACCAAACAAGACTTGGTATTTAGCACTACTAGTTTCCACACCAATCTAATCTCCCAAGTTTTAGAGAAGGAAGGCCAAACAAGGGCTTAGAACTTTCTATTTTCAGTGAGATAAAGAACATGTCTGTGCATTGCTTGTTGACAAGGTTTTTAAATACGTACGTGTCTGTCGATGCGACATGTCCTTTGGATCTGTTCCTTATTTCTTGTGGGAAAGTTATTAATGTTTGCTGCAGAGAATCCTAGGTTGGGGGGGGGGATAGAGTTTAGAGTGGACACTGCGTAATAACACTAAAGAACGTTATTGTAAGTATATGATTAAACTTATCGTATGTCAGCCCTTCGGGGGTGGTTGAGTTGGTGAAGCAGGTGAACGTGGAGATCGAAAGTCACAAGTTCGAATCCCCTGTTAACACTTCCTCGATCGAATCCGTTGCGCCGAGCTTGCCTAATGGGTTTATCTCTTCTGTGTAATTTGTGGACTACTGTATATAGAACGAGGTTTACCCAGTGCACACTCACGGGTAGCGACTGCAAGTTTCTAAGTAAAAATAATAATAATAATAATAATAATAATAATAATAAATAAAAAATAAAAAATAAAAAATAAAATTATCATATGCCATAAATTCAAGATTTGACTTTTATTAAACGAAAATTCGGATTTGAATTTTGATCAACCTACTGAATTCGGTCAAATTTTGACCAGGTAAAATGTGTCACTTTTAGACTTCAATTATTTTTATAACTAAATTCTTGAACTTTTATTACAAGTCAAGCTATAACAATTCCGATTCAATTTGTCTAGTCAATTATTAGTTATTGGTACATCAAAGATCCTAACAGCAATTTTTATTAATATTTGTTATGGATTATGTTAAATCATAAAGCAATCATAGGCATTAATATTTGTGTTAATCTATTATTTAAAGACTTAATTTTCGAGATTTTCACAAGTTTTCTTGATCTCTAATAGAGATGGCAACGGGGCGAGGTACCCTCGTCCCACCCCGCCTCGCCCCGCCACGCCACGCCACTCCGGCTATCCCCCCAACCCGCCCCATGCCCCGCCCCACCTTAGACTGGGCGGGGTGGGTTTGGGGTGCGGGTTCGTCCCGTTTAATTTTTTTTACAAAAATTTCTTGTTAATTAATTTTTTTTATTTTTTTATTCTTTACGGGGCGGGTTCGTGGTGCTTCGGGGAGGGGGCACCCCCTCCCCACCCCACCAACCCATCGGGACGGGTTTTTTTCACCCCATTCGGGGTGGGACAGCGTCGGAACGAGACGGATTTTTTTGCTATCACTAATCTCTAAGAACTTATTAATCTTGAGCTCTTGAAGTAGGTTTTTGTTTACATGATTAACTGTTTATATATGCAATGTCTAGTAATTTTAAAAAGGTCATTGTTCCGATTAAAATATATTTTCTTTTCTCATTTTTTGGGACTAAAATTTCCAATAATTTGTATCATTTAATTGGTCTATGATTAGATTTGAATCTTGGGGTTGTATATTTTTCTTGATTATATAAATTTATTATAATGGTTTGAATTATTCTCGATGAATGAGAGGATGAATAATTATAATAAATTATTGTATCAATTATGGTCGATAAATTTCGTTATATTCAATTCTTAAAACTCTACAAATATGAGTATAAGTTTTATTTTTTTAAATTTTGTTCATTGGATAGAACCATAATTCGTAGGATAGGAATTTTCAAAAATTGTAACTTGAAATGTCTTCTTGTAAATTATTGGATATTGTAATTGAATCTAATAATTGAAATCAAGACTGAAGACCGACCAACGCAAAAAAGGGAGGGCTCCCCTCCAACACCCGTAAACAAGGACACTAGTAACTTAAGTCCAATCAATTCGGGTGTATTTGAGTCACATTATTTTGAAAGAATGTATTTTGGAATAATAAATTGATGGAGAATGCGTGGTTGAAAAAGAAGGAAAATTTATTGATGTGATAAAAAAATATTATTTTAATGAATAATATGTGATTGAAAATGAGTAGAAGAATGAAAATGAAAATTTTAATGTGTACCAAACAAAGGCTCGAGCATAAAATCAACAAATAAACACGCATCTATGTTAGGAATTTGAGGAGGTGATATAGCGCAATATGAAGTATAAATCGCACAAAGAAAAACAAGATTAAAAAAGAAAACAAGCAAGAAAATGAATTGTCAAAGGAATAGAATACTTTATTAACAACCAATGGAAAGAGAATACAATTTATGCAATATTCTGCTTCCTAAAGTCTAATAAACTGAATGAAAGAGTTCACTATTTATAGGAGAATCGTCCGAAACCCTAAAACATGATAATTAGGTCAAGAATTGAGTAAAATTGAAAAATACGGAAAAATATCCATAGCCCGTCGCTCGAGCTTGTCGTTCAAGCGAAGGCTCAGCGACGGTGGGCGATAGCTCCCTTGTTCCAATTTTACTCCTCTCGCTCGAGCGGGAGTCGAGCGTCCGTCCAGCGCCGTCAATCCGTCATTTTTCCTTCTTAGACCTTATTTTGATATCTTCAAGTCTAATACTCTAAAACGCGAAGCCCTAGACCAAATTTGGACCGAATTTGGGTCACAAAACCCAACAATCTATAACATATTTCCTCGACAATTATTTTTGGAAAAAATTCATATTTTAAGTGTATGGTTTACACCAATTCAAAAGTCAAGTAGGTAGTTTAATAATTCAAAACTCAAGTATTAGGTAATTAATTAAAAATATTTATTAATTAAATCACATTTATACAATTAATGGTCACATGCATATACATAATTATAGGTCACAATTTATTTATTGGTCACATATTATTAAATTAATTAGTTACTAAAATATTTATTAATTAAATCACATTTATACAATTAATGGTCACATGCATATACATAATTATAGGTCACATATTATTAAATTAATTAGTTACTGATGATTTCGAGGTCACAAATTCAAAAAATTATAAATCACAGTTAATTTAATTGGTCACATATCTTCATTTGTTGGTCGCGGATTATTTTTCAATCACATATTGTCAAGTTTTTAGGTCACGGTTAAATATTTAGTCACCGATAATCAAATACTAGGTCACAGATAATCAGCACTACAACTTCAGTCAGCCCTCGCCCTGCCCTCGCCATCACCACCACGGCCACCAACATCACTACACCACAACATAACCAACATCAACACCACCCCCACACCCCGACGCAAACACCACCACCACAAAAAAAAAAAATCGTTACTACTTCATCACCACTGTGACGAGAGCGACGACGACACCACCGACACCAACGTAATCGTTTGTGAACACCAACACACCACCATTAGCAAATCTATCCCTAAACCTCAAAACAACCAGCGTCAACACCACTCCAACAACAACAAAAACCAAGATCTAAGCACCAATCAGAAATTATTAGTGGTCGGGAATGTTATCGACATCAATTACAGTCCATCATTTGTGGTTGACTGGGCAATTTCGATGATTGGTCGGTGGCTTCTCCAAATCTGTGATCCGTAGATCGGGGCCTCTTTAATCCTCCAAATCTTGATCTAATGGTGGTAGTGGTAGCCGCGATGTGTAAGATCCACTGATGCAAGAAGGACGGGAATGGAGGAGGGCGATATCGTAGTCGTGAGCGCCGTTAGCTGCTTCAAAGTGACGACGCCCAACAGTTTCGTAGCGACGTTGGTTGTTTTAGAGTGCCTTGACGCTGGCAGGGAGTGAGGGAGGACGAGGGAGAAGGGGAGGCGGCGGAGGACGGTGGTGGTGGGAGGAGGTGGTGTTGTGGAGAGAGGTGTGAGAGTGGAGAGAAATGGAGGCGGCGGCTCTGTTGAGAGAGATGTGAGGGAGTTGAGTGTGTTAAATTAGGGTTATGGTTTAATATATTACCTGATTTTTAAATATTGAAAGTTGGTCCGTGATTTTTGAATTCCAATCTCCAAACACCTGGAATTATGTAATTTCCTCTTTTTTTAATGGGCCCAATGATTGAATCCAACCAGTTGCTTTTAACCTATATAAGGAATTCTTTCTGAAAATAATGTACAAATAAGTTTGAAACATGGAACAATTTTTATTTTTTTTTTTACAAGATTTCTTAGATTAATTCATATCATCATCACGCCTTTGATTTTTAGTCTATCTTCAAATAACTTTGTATTTGTACATAGTATTCATGTTAGTCAGCCTAAGTAAAAAATTGAAAATTTGTACATTCTAAGTCGTTCTCTTATCTTCATTATTGTGTCAATTTAAATTCTTCATTTTTAGGTATTAATTTTTAATATTTTTAAATCATTGGGTTGGGTTATAATGGATTTTAATTCATAACCTGAGACTCGACCCTACCCGACTTCAAATTTGATTTTTCAACTCGAATCCAATTCGATTGAATTTAAAAATCAATCCAAACCGATCGATTTGGGTTGGTTCGATCGATTTGACCAAGTTGAAATTGAGGCAAAAAGGAGAGTGACAAAAAGAGAGCTGTATGATCTATCACTTCTCTCTTCATGTTGGTCCAAGTTAACACGTGATGTTCAAATTGACGTGACAAAGCTTAATTAATTAAAATAATTTATTAAATTTGTGAATTAATCATGTGAAATGGCAGCTCCATACATGGTGGGAGATTACCGGATTTAATCATCTTCTTTATATATAATCAATTTAGAGACTTTATAAATATAAGTTAAATGCACGTACAATGTACGAGCTTTGGTATTTTTAAGGTAATGTTAGTGTATCAAATATTAATGAGAAACTGAATTATTATTGTGAAAATTTAGTAAGTTTTTATTTAACATAATAATTAGTAAAATTTACAATATTCTAGTAAAATTTGGAGCATCCTTATGCTGTTGAAAATTGATTTGTGAAAATATTTTGGTCATATTTTATTTCTTTTGACTTCTAAGTGCATCCAATTGACCCTTAGCATTTTCGAATTTTTATTATGAGTTTCGATACAACTTTTGAGTATGTACACTTTAATTTCCAAACTTTG
>CAIGRO010152906.1:0-16172 GCA_903798355.1 Fraxinus baroniana | reverse complement strand
AAAAGAACCATCCAAAATTCAAACCAACAGCCAAGATTCATCCACGTGTCGCAGTTCAATTGAAAGTGTGATTTAACAAAGTTGCATTTGCCAAAAACGCGTTTACACAAATTATGGGAGCATCAATTGAACCCGGTTCAATTCCCACAATCTCCACATTGCTACCAAAATTCGGATTATAGTGTAGACCAGAACATAATCTCAAGTAATTTTCATTTACTTTAAGTACCTATACATGCATCATAAAGATTCAACAAATAACAGTTTCAATCAGTTTAAAAAGTTATTCAGAGGAATTACTTTAGTACACATATCACATGGATTAAGTTGAGTTGAAACTTCTCCAATTTTAAGAATCCCTTTAGAAATGATATCTATTATAAAATAATATTTAACATCAGTATGCTTAGTTCTATCATGAAACATAGGTTTTTTGCTCAAATGAATGACACTTTGATTATCAAACAGTAACATAACATCATTATCAGCAAAACCAAGTTCAGACATCAACCCATTCAACCATATTCCCTCTTTCACAGCATTAGTTGCAACAATATATTTTGCTTCAATGGAAGATATATTAACAACCCTTTGAAGTTGAGATTTCCAACTAACAACAGTACCACATAAGGTATAAAAGTAAGAAGAAGCTGATCTCCTATTGTCTTTATCTCCAACAAAATTTGAATTAGTATATCCTTTTAAGGTTACACCTTTTTTACTTAATTTAAACATTAAACCCATGTTAGGTGTGCCTTTAAAATATCTAAACAACCATTTTAAAACATTAAAATGTTCTTCCCCTGGGTTACTCATAAACCTACTCAATATGCTAATGCCAAATGTAAGATCAGGTCTGATACAAATCATCAAATATATAACAGAACCAACAACATTTGCATAAGCTAATTTTGACATTCTAGCATACTCTTCTTCAGAATTGGGACAACATTCAAAAGAAAGCTTAAAATGATTAGTAAGAGGCAATGTTACAGGTTTACAATCATTCATATTAAATGTTTTCAAAACTTTAATCACATAATCATGTTGATTCATAAATAACATGTCTTTCTCTTTATTTTTCCAAATTTGCATGCCTAATATCTTTTTAGCAAAACCAAGGTCTTTCATTTCAAATTCAGGCTTCAATTTTGATTTGATATCATAAATTTCAGACTTTTCATATATGGGAAGCAACATATCATCCACATAGAGAACTAAATAAAGAGAATTTTCACCTCCATTACACTTAAAATATAAATAGGTATCAATTTGGCTTCTTTTAAAGCCAAGTTTTAGAACAATAGTATCAAATCTCTTATACCATTGTCTTGGAGCTTGCTTTAATTCATATAAAGATCTTTTTAACAGACAAACAATATTTCAGGATTTCCAATTTCAAAACCAACGTGGCCTTCATGTGAATTACTTCATCTAAATCACCATACCAGAAGGCAGTTTTAAAATCCAACCGATCAAGTCCCCATTTAAACCGTGCAACTAACTCAAGCAAACATCTAACTGTGAAATATTTCACAATAGGAGAAAAATCTCAATGTAGTCAACACCATATTTTTGTGTAAAACCTTTTGCAACAAGTCTAGCTTTATATCTAATGTTTTTACTATGTCATTATCCTTGTTTTATTTTATAAATCCACTTACAATCAATCAGTTTTTGCCCTTTTAGCCTCTTAACAAGTTCCTAAGTCTTGTTTTTTTTCAAAAGTGAAGACATTTCATCTTCCATGGCAACTTTCCAATTTTTAATTTCTTTACACTTAATTGCATCATCATATGAGTTTGACCCATTTTCAAATTGTTCTTGATAAGTGAAAAATGAAATAAGATCATCACTGTCAAATGTAGTAGGAGGCTTGATCTACCTAATTTCCCTATTAATTGTGAGTTGATACTCATCACAAGAAAGAGCAACGGGATAAGATTCATCAGTCTAATCAATTTCTTGATTAATTTCAATTTCAGGTTCAATACTAGCTTCATCTACTAGAAGTACATGATTAGCAGGTTCAATTTGAGGAGGCTCCAACTCAATTTGAACATCTTTATCAAACACAACTTTATATTTTCCTTCTAAACATGGTATTAAAGACTCGTTAAAAACAAAATACTTTTTAACGATGACTCTATACCCCTTTTCACATTTAACCCACAATCTATAGTCTTTAACATGTTTATCATAACCCAAGAAAACACATTTATGATGTCTAGGTTCCAGTTTTCCAATATTTTGATGAGCCTATGCAGAACAACCAATTACCTTTAAATGAGAATAATTCACAGAACCATCAGACCATACATATTCAAGCATGTCAAAATTTATAGCTTTAGTAAGACTTCTATTAATAAGAAAAGCATATGTTTTAATAGTTTCACCCCAAAACAATTTAGGCAAACAATAACTGGGTCGCATCTGACTTTATTTAATAGAGTCATATTCANATGCAGAACAACCAATTACCTTTAAATGAGAATAATTCACAGAACCATCAGACCATACATATTCAAGCATGTCAAAATTTATAGCTTTAGTAAGACTTCTATTAATAAGAAAAGCATATGTTTTAATAGTTTCACCCCAAAACAATTTAGGCAAACAATAACTGGGTCGCATATGACTTTATTTAATAGAGTCATATTCATTATTTCAGCTATTCCATTTTGTTGAGGAGTATAAGTAACAATTCTATGTCTCAAAATAACACTTTCTTTGCAGAAATTGTTGAATTCATGATTGTAAAATTCAAAACCATTGCCAGTCCTCAAAATCTTTATCTTGTGTTCAGTTTGGTTCTCAGTTTGGGTTTTTCAGTTCTTAAAAGTTGAAAAAGTTTCATCTTTATTTTTTAATAAGAAAACCCAATTTTTTTTTTTTTGAATAATCATCCATGTTCAGCAAAAAGTATTTAAATCCAGATAAAATACACACAATAGCAGGACCCCACAAATCAATATGTAAATATTTCAATGTTTGTTTGGATTTATAAATTTCAGTTGGAAAAATGAAGTTTGATTTGTTTCCCTATAATACATTGTTCACAAGAATCAAAATTACCAAAATTTTGTTTTCCAAAAACTGCTTTTAAGTATGAAAAATTTAAAACCTTTTTGCCAATGTGACCGAGTGTATCATGCCACAATTTTGCAAGTGTAAACCATTCAGATACAGTAGAAGCAGTTAAACCAAAGAGAGGTTTTGCTTTAATAAAATAGAAACAATGTCTCTTAGGGGTACTTGTAATTAAATCATTGCCCCGAAGAATTTTAATATGTTCTTGACCCATATTTCTGTTAAATTCCATTTCAACTAACATACCTAAGGACACTAGATTTCTCTTCAAGTTAGGTATATATCTTGTTTCTTTAAGAAATAAAACATTTCCATTTTCCAATAACAATTTTATAGTCCTTATTCTTCTTACTTTACATTGCCTCCTAGCAATCCTTTTAAAATCAAGGAAACAATATTTGTTTGGGCACATATGAAATAAACAACCCGAGTCAAGAATCCATTCATCACTCTGTTGCTTTTCCACATTAACAAGGACCAATCCAGAATTAGACTTGACTTTATTATACACTAAAGCATTAATCCCTTCATCAAACTTATTATCTTTCAAGTCATTTTTCTTTTTAAACAATCTTTGGCAAAATGTTCCAGTTTCCCACAGTAATAGCACTTCTTACCTTTAGCCTTAGCTTTGGACTTGTGCTTATCATTACATTTGTTATTTTTAGTAAAAGACTTAGGATGATAATTTTTTTTTACCAAAACCTTTCCCTTTACTAGCAAACCATCTCTAGTTAGATTATTACTAGAATCAGATTTTAGCTCTAGAGCATTATTCCTTAAAGAATTTATTATCACATCAGTAGTAAGTTCTTCCCTACCATACTCTAGAGCAATCTTGATGTCTTTATATTTATCACTAATGGAGTTTAACAAGACTACATCCATATGATCTTTTGAAAGTTTTTCATCACAGTTAGCCAAGTCTTGGGTAAGTTTTGTAAATATATTCAAGTTTTCATCCAAATCAACTGAGGGATCCATTTTGAAAGAAAATAATTGTTTTAATAAGAAACGCTTATTTGGAGTAGTCTTAGTCACATACTTTGCATGACGTTTGATCCATAGTTCAGAGGTAATTTTAGTTTCATCAATACTACTTATCACATTTTCAGATAAGTACAAGAAAATAGTACTCCAAGCAACTTCTTCAAACTTAGCTTTCTTTGGAGGAAGTAATTCAATACGCCAACTATCATCCAAGGCCTTAACACATCTCATTTGCATTAAGATAGCCTTCATTTTTTACTCCACAAATTGAAATCAAATTTTCCATCAAACTGATTGATTTCAAATTTAGCAAAACCTATGTTATAGTCAATTAAGACTCACAGATAGATTACAACTTACACAAATATGCAAATAATAGCAAGAGTTCAGACTGGTAAAATCAGAAAATCACAGTAATATGCAATATACACAATAGAACAAGATTTTGAAATATCAGGCACTTGCAGAGAATATGGAGATGAAGACTCTAAAGAAAACACAGTATCATAGATCACAAAATAATGTTTCACAGATTTCTCCTGCAAGATTCTTGAGGTACACACCCATACTTGATTAATCTCAGATTCCCATGGCCTCGTAGGAGCCTTTGGATAAAGACTAGGATCAAGGGGGTTTCAAGAAACCCTAAAAAAAATTGAAAAGTGAACTTTACGAAGGTTTAGAAAGATCTCACCCAACAAGTTTAAAACACGATATTATATAATCTTGCTTTAACAGCAATGCCAAAGATTTAGATCATTTTCAGATTAACCATTCTTCTCCAAAATCCGGGTATCTTGCTCCTCAGTTAATAGATTTGATACCATTGTTAGGCTAGTAACACATGATATTAGAACAAGAAACAAAAATATCAAAACTTCTCTGAAATAAAGTGTAGAAAATTAAATGAACACAATCGATATATTTCGGCCTATGCCCCGGAGGTTCGGTGACCGCTTCTAACACCTACATCCCCTGTTGAGCATCCAAAATTTGGCTTATACTCGATTCCACTATAACGTCCAAAATGGCAACAAAATGTTATAATAATGTTCAGTCAATCACAAAGAATAGTATCGAACACTTATCTCTCTTAAAATACAGCCATCGATCTACATGAGCCATAAAGAATCGCTTAAGAAGCTCATAATCAACAAATCAGAAGAACAAACACTTCTTAACAAATATTCACTCAGAATATCATCGCAAAGAGGCTACAATATTACAAACTGCCTTCTCAAATCAAGGCATTACAAAGAGATCGAAAATATAGAGAAAACTTTCAGAATGGTGTACTCTTAGAGAGAGAACAAAATGAAACCTTAAAGCAAAACTTGAGAATGCCAAAAGAATATGGCATAATGAAAAAGAATCATCCAGAATGCAAATCAACACCCAAGATTCATCCACTTGTCGCAGTCCGGTTGAAAGTGTAATTTAACAAAGTCGCATTTGCCAAAAACGCGTTTACACAAATTATGAGAGTATCAATTGAACTCGGTTCAATTCCCATAGTATTCCATGAGCTTGCTAATTTCAGAGTTGTGTAGTGATGTTGATTGTGCTATTTTCTACTTTATTACCGAAATAGGCAATACAGTTTCCTGCGCGTAGTGCTTTGTCGATTAATTGGTCTTATTGTATACCATTTTTAATTGCGTATGTAGTTGCACTAAAAAAATATTTAATGAATTTTCAATTAACTTTATTAATTTCTTTGTAAATATTAAATTATGCCAGCTTGTTAATTATTTATCAACCGTATTTAAAAAAAAAAATCCATTTTATAATTTTTTGAATTTAATAACAATAGTTATAATTGTTTTTCAATAGTTATAATTGTTTTTCTTTTTTAACTAAAATGATCTAGTCTAAATTAAAAGTATGAAAAAGTATATCTAATAAATAATTAGAAAGAAAGAAATTAAATTTAAATACAAAAAAATAGTACATAAGGGTAAAACGAAAAAAAAAATTTATATTTACCTTTTGCTGAGGGGAAAATATGTTATCAAGAGATACGGAGCTGTTTATTCCCCAATGATTATTTTTAAATAGCATAATTAAGAAAATTAATAGATTTTCTGCAAAATGAAAACGTCATTTTCTTTTTTTAATATATAAGGATGAATAGAATCATATAAAATAGAAGATTGAGATATCTCATAACGCCCCGAAATCTATTTCATTTTTATAGACTTTAAGTGTTACCAAAATTTTTCTTTTTCTAATTTAAGCCAAAATACACTTTTATTCAAACTTTATAACTGACCAATAACTCGATATTATTCAACTAACAAGTTACGTACTACCATTTCAAATCATAAATCTAAAATTTAACATAAAACATCAAGTACTTAAATAAAAAAAAAAAACTATTAAAATAACGAGTACTATATTTAACATAAAAGTGTCCTTCAAAATAAAATTTGCAATTTATCATTCAAAACTTTTACTTGGCGATCCCATAAGCATCACTCTTCAATATTCCTCGTCCGCACGATCTGTTCTAATCTGAAATGTTATTGTAAGAGTGAGTATTTCAAAAATACGTGCATATTCTTATTATCGAGATACAAATATAAAAATTAACATAACATATCAACATTTCTTAGATTTAGAACAAGCTGGTCGCGAATACCAATAGCTCAAGGAATTTCTTAAGAATTCCCATATCTTGTAGGATTTAACATATTTAACCAAACGGTCCATCCCGTAGGATTTAACATAAAGATCGACCTGAAGGCCTTAGAGTATTTCATGTCAAAGTTACATAAACATCAAGAAAATAAGAATTTACCACTTTGCACAAAGTACTCTTACCTCAACTTGATACCAAGTAAAACTGAAATGTAATTTAGAATGATAATATATAAAATGATAGTGTGTGTTTTTGAATGAAACACTCTCATCTCACACCATATATATAACTTCTGCACGTAACTCCAAGGCAACTAAAAAGATTTTTAGATTAATTAATTAAATTAAGCTCCCTAGTTATTATCTAGTTAATGGGTAATTAAGTTTAATTATATTATATCTTTTCATTTCCCAAAACGTATTGCATAAATTTGATTATTTGATTATTATTATTATTATTATTTCGTTTATAAATAAAATATAAAATTTAGAATACTTTCTTTCTCTCAAAATAACTCAGGTATAATTAGTCCAAAATTATTTCTACTTAAAACAATTTATGTTTTTTAGCACAAGTTTCAAAATGAGTATAACATCGATATATATTTTTTTCAACATTGAAATACTTAAATATACGACCTCAAATCACTTACGATAAATTCTAAAATTTATAGATAAGCAAAACAAATCATTTATGTAAATACGTGGATCGAGTTTATCGTTTCAACTTTTGGACTTTTAGTGTGACGATCAAACTAGACATGGACTATTCATTTGCCAAAAGCCAAACCTTAAATTTAGCCCATAAAAAAATAAAATAAAATAAAAATCAAGGGTGTTACAATGTGTTTATTATTTTTCTACTATTTGTTTGGTTCCCACTTTCATAAAAATTCAGTCCTTTTTTTTTAAATCTTATACTTAAAAGAACTCACCATTTTATCAACTTTTCAAACATATATTTATCAAATTTTATGAAATTTTATTAAAATTTTAATTTTAATTTAAACCAAACGGGACTAAATGTTCTATTTGTGACTTTATCCCTACATACCACTTTTTATATACAGTCTTTAATTTTACTCAAAGGTTGTCACGTAATTTTTCATTTTTATATTCCAAAAATTCAAAGAAATCGTGTCTTGTTTTCTTGTAGTGATCCAGTTCTCGTTGCACATATAGAGCCCAGTAATCCAGATTTCACAAACTAGACATAGCCATGGAGAAATCTCAATACTTTCCTTCTGCAATTATTTTGAGTTTTGATAGTCACTCTAATGGTGTGTTTGGCTATGTCAGAAACCAATGTCACTACAGATCAAGCTTCTCTTTTGACCTTGAAAGCACACATCAGTTTTGACCCTTCAGCAATACTTTCCTTCTGCAATTCTTTTGAGTTTTGATAGTCACTCTAATGGTGTGTTTGGCTATGTCAGAAACCAATGTCACTACAGATCAAGCTTCTCTTTTGACCTTGAAAGAGCACATCAGTTTAGACCCTTCAGCAATTCTATCGAAGAACTGGTGCCTCGGTTTGTGACTGGATTGGAGTTGTAGTTTTCGCAACCAAAGAGACTGCATTAGATATTTCTGGTATGAATCTTACTGGAAATATACAGCCTGAATTGGGAAACCTCTCTTTTCTTGTTGTGAAAGTTGTGCTTCTCAAAACACTATTGGACAGGTGCTATTTGTGTCATTTGTATTATCTGATTAATAGCCCAATTAAGCTGTTTAGGTGTCAACCATTTACTGGTAGATGGGTTTTCTCACGGATTGTGCTTGTTTGGGATTAATAAGGACCGTTGGATGGAATCAATGGCTGAGATCTTATCTTGGAGAAACTATTGCCTTTTGGGCTACTGCTTTTGAGATTCATTCTTCATTCTTTGAGACTCTTCTTTCTCTCTGTCCTTTTGGCTCCTTTGTGTAGAGTCTGTACTTTTTTCTTCGTCTAATGTTCTCTGTAATAGATCTAGCTTGTTGTTGAGTGAATCTAGAGTATTATTCAGGCCTGAAATAGTGGCTGAGTTGTATAGATTTTCTCGTAGGGTTTGAGTTAGATTTGTGGACTAGAACTTACTGATTTTGGTAGATCTTTGGATCAATGACCAAACTCTGGTTCTGAGTGGTTCTTGCTGTAACGTTTCTATCTCTGGAAGGCGATTTGCACTAGTAGATGGGCTGTTCCTGAGCCCCCAGACTAGGTCGTGTTTGGCTGAACTGGGTCAACATATTCTGTGTTCTTGTGTTTTCTTTATTATTTGTGCTTGTTCGTTTAATTGTGAGTTGTGGTTTGAAGTAAATTCCCAACAAAACTGGTATCAGAGCTTGATTAGGGTTTCTTAGTCGTATTCTTCGTTAATCTTTTTGGATTTTTTTTAGTGATATATTTGTACAGACCTTTGAAGGTCTAAATAGACAATATCACCTTAGGCATCTTGTTTGATCGATGATGATTCCTCTGTGGTTTTTTTTTTTGTATGCTGTGGGTTGTTGATTGACTGTTGGCTCTAACTGGCTGAGCTCGATTGAGGGCTTG
The DNA here is from genome assembly GCA_903798355.1 of Fraxinus baroniana. Lineage (NCBI taxonomy): Eukaryota > Viridiplantae > Streptophyta > Magnoliopsida > Lamiales > Oleaceae > Fraxinus > Fraxinus baroniana. The sequence goes on along the minus strand of CAIGRO010152906.1, from coordinate 6,910 downwards.
GGGTTATCTTTACTGGTTTTCAATAGTAATTGGTGAGATCATTCCAAACTTACTTTTAATTCTGGTTTGGGGTACTTTATTGATTGATATATGACCAATAGATTATATATCTTTAAATTTCGGTAATTGATTTGTAATTTTTGGAAACATATACTTGTATCATATATCTTTGAATATGATCTTCATTCACACCTGCACATACATCTGATTGAGGTTTCTTGATCGTATTAATTCATTATGTAGACTGTTTTCCTTACAGTACTTCAATTTCCCAACATTGTTCAACTCTGTGCTTTTCTTTACATTGATCGTCCAAAAATTGTTTTTCAAAATCTGTTATGTTATGTCCACAAGTACAAGCCACTCTTTTATAGAATCCGTAATGGGTTTGAAGGTCGAATTAACACAGTTCGATGGAAATGGGGATTACTCGGTATGGAAACATAAAATGAGGGTCATCTTGGTCCAACAAGGGGTTGCAAAAGCCCTTGATGAGCCTACTACTTTTTCTGATGAGTTGAAAGCTAAACCTGCTAAAATTGAAGAAATGAATGAAATTGCCTATAGTTCTATGATTTTGCATTTATCTGATAATGTTGTTAGACAAGTTGATAGTGCTAAAGTTGCTAGAACTCTGTTGACTGCATTAGATGCCTTGTTCTTAACTAAAACTTTATCTAACAAGATATATCTATTAGAGAAGCTGTTTAGTTTTAAGATGGACCTTGTTAAGAGTCTGGCTCACAATGACCAGAAGTTTGAAGATGAAGATTTAGCTGTCATATTGCTGAATTCTTTACCTGAATCCTAAAGAGATTAGAAATGTCATAAAATATGGTGGGGTACTCTTTCACAAGTAATTGTGGTAGATGCTTTAAAATCTAGAGAACTAGAACTAAAGAGAGATAACATAACCAATTCTAGTGAAGAAAGTTTGTTAGGGGAAGAATTGAAAATAACGGAAGAGGAAGATCTAAAATGAGATCTAAGTCTAAAGACAGAAGTAATAAGAAATGTTATAACTGTGGAAATTTAGGACATTTCAAAATGGATTGTTTTGAATGGAAAAAGAAACAAAAGGACCTAAACAATACTGATCTGAATAGTGATGCCATTGTTTCTGAATTAGATAGTTTCCATTCCTAAATGTTTATGAGGAAGAACTTGATAAAAATTGGATTCTAGACATTGAGTGCACTTTTCACATGTGCCCTGAAAAATCTAGGTTTTATAACCATAAAGAGACTGAACCTAGTAAGGTTTACATGTGAGACAATAATTCTCAGACTGTGATTGTGATTGGTGACATTTCCATCAGAATGTATGATGACACTGTCAGGTAACTCAGAGATGTAAGATATGTCCCAAATCTGAATAGAAACCTTATTTCCTAAGGGACTCTCAAAGATGAGAGATATATCTTTAAATCTGGAAATAAAGTCCTGAAAATTTTAAAGGGATCTCTAATAGCTATGAAAGGGCCTAAAAGAAATGGACTATACTACCTTGAAGGAAAAACTGAAACAACACCTGATTCTAGTCTCCTTATAGTTAATAAAGATAAGATTGAATTGTGGCAAAATAGAATGGGTTATATTGGTTTTAAAGGGCTAAAATCTTTAAGTAATAAGAAATTACTGAATGGACTATACTATCTGGATGGTAGGACTGAGACACCACCTGATTCTAGTCTTCTCACGGTTAGCAAAGACAAAACAGAACTTTGGCATAACAGAATGGGTCACATTGCGTTTAAAGGGCTAAAATCTTTAAGTAATCAAAAAATACTTGGAAAAGATGATATTGAAACTATGGACTTCTGTGAGACTTGTGTGTTGGGCAAGTCCCATAAGATGAGCTTTGAATCAAGTCCACATAGAACTAACAGACCTTTAGACTATTTCCATGCTGATCTATGGGGCCCTGAGAAGCATTCCACATTTGTTGGAAGTAAGTACTTCCTATCCTAAGTAGATGATTACTCTAGGAAAGTTTGGATTTGTCATTTGAAGGCTAAATCTGAAATGTTTGGGAAATTTAGAACCTGGCTTAAGTCTATTGAGAATCAGTTAGAGAAGAAATTAGAAACATTGAGAACTCATAATGGGCTTGAGTTTGATAACTTTTGTAAGCAAAATGGAATAGTAAGGCATAGAACTGATAAGTACACACCTGATTAGAATGGGGTCACTGAGAGTATGAACATGACCATAATGAATAAAGTTAGGTGTATGTTAATTAGCTATGGCCTTACCAAAGGTTTCTGGGCTAAAGATGCTTGTACTACAACATATCTGATTAATAGATCACCTTCCAGCAGTATAATTTTTAAGACTCAATAGGAATTGTGGACATGGAAGCCTCCAAATTTAAATCACATAAGAGTTTTTGGATGTGCTGCATGTGCACATTAATCAGAGGGAAAACTAGAGCCAAGGGCTGTTAAATGTGTGATGTTAAGCTATCACGAGGGTGTGAAAGGTTACAGGTTATGGGTTTTAGGGGTTCAAGGCATTAAAATTATTTATAGCAGGAATGTAGTCTTTAATGAATTTGAATTTAGGGGTTCAAGGTATTAAGATAATTAACATCAGAAATATTGTCTTCAATGAATCTGAAATATCATGCCCAAAACAGAAAACTGATGATCAAACAAATCTGATATCAAAGAAACTGTTCAAGCTGAGGTGAAGCTAGCTAAGTTTGATTTACCTAAACCTAGAAATGATGAGAATAACCCTACACATCAAGAATCTGAAATAAAATCTGAACGTGCAGAGGTGACTGAACTTCAGAATGACATTGGACCTGTTAAAATTGAACATATTAATCATCAGCCACCTAATCAAGATTATCAGCCCACTAGGGATAGGGAAAGAAGTCAAATCAGGCCTAATCCTATATATGAATCCCTGAACCTGACTAATTTTGCCTTAGTTTTAGGTGTAGAGTCTACACTTTCTTCTTCGTCTGATGTTCTCTGTAATAGATCTAGCTTGTCGATAAGTGAATCTTGTGTATTATTCAAACCCGAAATAGTGGCTGAGTCCTATAGATTTTCTCGTAGGGTTTGAGTTAGATTTGTGGACTAGCACTTACTAATTTTGTTAGATCTTTGGATCAATGACCAAACTCTGATTCTGAGTGGTTCTTACTGTAACATTTCTCTCTCTGGAAGGCGATTCAAACTAGTAGATGGGTTGTTCCTGAGCCCCCAGATTAGGTCGTGTTTGGCTGAACTGGGTCAACATATTCTGTGTTCTTGTGTTTTCTTTATTGTTTACGCTTGTTCGTTTAATTGTGAGTTGTGGTTTGAAGTAAATTCCCAACACTTGTTTCTCTCAGTGTAAGTTACAATAATTTTTATAATAGTTTGCCTGAAAACTTATCTCAATTGCGTCAACTAAGAAAAGTTGATATTAGTTTCAACAATTTCAGTGGAAAAATCCCTTCTTTGGTTTGGTTTCTTGCCCGAACTTAAAGTTATGAATGTTAGAAATAACACTTTTACATGTTTTATCCCACCTTCACTATTTAACATATCCACTCTCCAGGATTTGGATTTGTCTTTCAATCCTCTACCAGGAAAAATCGCGGAAGAGATTCAAAATCTTTCTTACTTGAAAACTCTAAAATTACAATACAACATGCTCACTAGTGTAATACGGTTGACAATATTCAATATCTCCACAATGGAAAGTCTTGATTTGACAAGGAATAGTTGTCTGGTAATCTTCCTGTTGACATATGTCATGGACGTCCATGGCTCACATAGCTTTATCTATCTTTAAATGAATTGGATGGTGAAATTCCCTCAGATCTATAGGAATGTTCACAACTTCAGCTTCTTTCCTTGTCGGACAATAAATTTAGCGGATTCATTCTAAGATCATAAGGACACTTCAGATTTTATATCTTGGTTCAAATGATTTGCTAGGTATTCAAATCATTTTTGATGTTTTGTTAGTACATCAAATCAAATTCTTATTTAAAAAGATATTTGATAGCCAAATATTGATTTTATTGTTATCTAAATCAACATGTTGAAAATGGTTGTTGTAATTCTGATTTCACGATTTGACAGGTGAAATTCTAGAATAGCTGGTGATATGATCCGGGGTGCGCCACTATTTATCAAGATTTTGATGATTGTTGGAGAGAGAGTAGAGCCAAGTTCGAGACTTCAAAGAGTTGATAAAGCTGGTTATTTACATGTTCAAGCAACGGAGTCCACAACATTGAAGACAACAAGCCAATGGTCAAGTAACATGTTGGGGACGGAAGCCGTAACGGGTTGGAAAACACTCGAATTTTCAATCTCAGTTTGAGATCCATTTTTGGCATAGAATACATTCGAATGTGAGGATTTGTCTAGAAGATTTGTATCCCTTGAAGTAAGCTTTCCAATATATTTTGAATCACCTCAATCGTATATCGGAAGAGAAAGATATGACTGAAATACTAAAAGTTAAACCTGGAAGCCAAAGTTTAACCTGCGGTAGTGGCGCCCCTGCGCCCAACTGAAGTAATGTATTACAGGGGGTATTGGCGCCCCCGCGCCCAACATCCGGGCATAAAATTTTATTAACATTGCAATATCTTTAACATTTCATCATTGCAATATATTAACATTGCTCAGTGCAACCTATCTGGTACACTCCCGGCAAATATTTGCTATCCTCGTACCCAACTTGAAGAGGTATATTTGCATGTGAATGAATTAATTGGGCCTCTTCCGACACAAATAAATGAATGCTCTGTACTTCAAATTTTGTCGTTATCCTACAATAATTTTAGTAGATCAATACTACAAGGGTTTGGGAATTTAACCATGCTTAGGAAGCTATATGTTGGATATAACAAGTTGACATGTACGATATTCTATAACATAACTTTTGTGTTTGTCCTTGGTATTTTTATACATCAATTTCAAGAAAGTTGTTGCGTTAAAGTTTGGCTCTTCATAATTTTGTAGGTATAATCCCACAAGAGATCGGAAATCTTTACAACTTGGAGCATCTTTATTTTGGTTTCAATAGCTTAAGCGGTTTTATTCCACCAAGAATTTTCAACATTTCAACATTACTAATGATTTCAGTTTCAAAAAATCAGCTTTTGGGCAATCTTGATAGGTTGATTTTGGGTTATGAGCTTCCTAATCTTGAAGAACTCTATTTGAACCAAAATAATTTCTATGGAAGAATACCAAATTCCTCTGAACTCACTGTAATAAACCTTTCTTTCAACAATTTTACTCGACCAATTCCTAACTTCTTTGGAGATTTAAGATTCCTTGAAGTTGCATACTTGGGTGGCAACAATTTTATTAGTGAATCTCCAGAATTGAGCTTCATCACTTCATTCACAAACTGTATATTTTTAATAAAGTTGGGTTTTGATGATAATCCCTTGAATGGCATTCTTCCAGTTTCAGCTGGAAATCTTTCCACCTCTCTTCAATATCTTTATGGTTATAATTGTCATCTTAAAGGTAGCATTCCAAATGAAATTGGAAATCTCAGCAGTTTGATAGTGTTAAGTCTGTATGGCAATCAGTTGACAGGATCAATACCAGTAAGCTCGGTGGATTTGCAAAAGCTTCAAGGATTAGCTCGTTCTCGCAACAGAATAAGTGAATCTATCTTGGATACTCTTTGTGAACTTCACAATTTAAATGGATTGTTGTTGTCTTATAATCTAATAATAGGTGCCATTCCAAACTGTGTGGGGGAATATCACTACACTAAGGTCTCTATATATAGATTCCAACAAATTGACCTCCATCATTCCTCCGATCCTGTGGCTCTGGAAAGATCTTCTGGAGTTGAATCTATCTTCAGATATTTTGAGTGGCCATCTCCCTCAAGAAATAGGGAATCTGAAGGTTGCAACTCTTATTGTTCTATCAGTGAATCAGTTTTCAGGTAGCATTCCAATAACAATTGGAGATTTACATAGCTTAGTCAATCTTTCCTTAGCACATAACACACTGAAAGGTTTTATTCCTGAGTCAATGGGTAAGCTGCTGAACTTGGAGAGAATCGATGTAAATCACAACAATCCTTCTGGTAAAATTCCCAAGTCCTTGGAGACATTTAATTATCTCACATACTTTGATGTTTCATTCAATGGTTTAAGTGGTGAAGTTCCCTCTAGTGGTCCTTTCAAAACTTTCCAAGTCGATTCTTCGTGTCTAATAAAGGACTATGTGGTGATCCTGTGTATGGTCTCCCACCATGTCTTACTATTGGAAATGGTAGACAAAGGAGATGAAAAGTGGTGTTTGGAGTTGTATTTGCTTGGTCGGGTACTAATGATAACCCAAGAATAACTAACCAAGAGGGAGGTGAATTGGTTTTTGAAACTTTTTCGACAATTAGTCTCAAACTTATTCAATTCACAAGATATAAATGCATAGTGTAATACGAGAAGTAATTATGCAAATTTTATAACTTAATTCAAGTATGGATATGACACAATATAAATAGCAATTTAAAGTAAAGTGCAATAATGTAAAGATAACAAGCACATTAAATTGGGTTCAATACACAATGTGTTCTACGTCCCCATTACCAAGCTCTTCGTCACGAGCAAGGCCAAATGCACTATAATGGTAACTTACAAACAAGGATTACCGATCCTTAAGTGACTTACAACAAGGAGTACTTATTCTTAATTGACTTACAACTAGGAGGACTTATCCTTATGTGGCTTACAACATGGAGTACATATCCTTAACAACAATCGAGTTTTCAAAGGGCTCTCGCAACCACCAAAATGTAAGTGATAATCTTACAAATGAAAGAACTCTCTTAACAAATGATATAATCAAGTCAAGTGTTTAAAGAGTTAGGATAACACTTCATTAGATAGCAAATAGTAAAGCTCAAGTGTTTATGTTGTAAACTTT
>CAIGRO010152901.1:0-25255 GCA_903798355.1 Fraxinus baroniana | reverse complement strand
AGTAATCTTCTTGTCGAATTTTGGGTCGACACTAGAAATCAAGATACTAGGAAAAATAGTGACGCCCGAAGGCGGAAGGTTCACTAAGGCTCCAACATCCCTTAGAGTAATGGACATTGGGCAAAGAGGGAAAACAAAACTATTGTACTCAGAAGACCAAAAACTCAGCTCGATTGAAAAAAACACTGAATCATAAATTGGAGGGAAAAGAGTAATTTCTAATAGGTCCAAAATCTTAGCACGTTCAAAAATTGATTTGGTAGGACCATGGCTTACCATGCGTGCATACCATCTACGGAAACTATAATCAGTTTTTGGCCAAGTGTGANACTGAATCATAAATTGGAGGGAAAAGAGTAATTTCTAATAGGTCCAAAATCTTAGCACGTTCAAAAATTGATTTGGTAGGACCATGGCTTACCATGCGTGCATACCATCTACGGAAACTATAATCAGTTTTTGGCCAAGTGTGAATACCTTTATCGCGGATTGGCTTCAAGGGCAAAGACTTCAGGAAAGGAAGGTTTTAAGAGTAGGGGAACAATTGACCCGTCGCCGTCCGTCCAACAGCCTCAACATCATTGAATGATGGACCCAAGTAGAACTCGTTAAGGTCAGCATTGGCCTGTGAAAGAAAAGTTGGATTCACATACGGTCTCGTAAGAAGGGCTTGGAAATCTTCGAAACTAAAGGTGTCGTCAGAATGAGTTTGTGAAGTCGTCATTGAATGCAGAATACAAGTTTTTTGAAGTTTGATTGAGAAACGTAGCAAAGAAGCAAGAAGATGAATTGTAAAATGGCGAGGAAGGAGCGCAAAATAGGGCAACATGATTCAGGAGCAATGAAATGGCGTGTCTGTTGGGTTTATAAGGGTTTGTAATGTTTCACTCCTTCAGGCAATAGAAGTATGCGATGATTAGAATTCTTAGGAATTTCAAATGTTGTTGGAGAAATACAAAGTGAATATGACAAAAATTAATAATTGATATTAATTCTGCCATATTGGGAGGGGGGGTAATTGTTGACACCCTAAAAATGCACCCCAAGATTAAAGGCCCAAGGTTTCGAATCCCAATTTGGAAGTCCAGGATAGAGGCCTAGATAGAATCGTTGATGAGTCTAATAGAAGCCCAAGAACAAAGACGCCTCATCGCCTAAACTTGCAAGACGCCCAAAGGCTGAGCGAATGAAGGGTCATATGATCGCTCAAAGCGATAGTCCCATATGATCGCCCAGAGCGATAGTCTTATCATCGCTTAAACCGTCAAGTCGCTCAGAGGTTGGGCAAATCTAAGGCGTTATGGTCATCTAATCCAACAGTTATATAAGCGGTTATTAGACAATGCTCTATCTTTCTTTGAGCTAAGATAGATCATCCAATCAGCAATGAGTAGTTCGCTCCAGGACTCTGCCCTTTGTAATGATCAAGGCCGGTAAGTCCATCAACTTTGATAACCTAACCCTTGTTCAATAGAACTAACCAACCTTCCCTAAAAGTGGTGGTAGGAGATCCAGTTAACGAATAGTATACGGCTGTAGCTGCAAGGAGGAATGCTTTCTCGGAAGCTCTTTCTTAATCTGATAGTCAATGAGTAGTTCGCTCCAGGACTCTGCCCTTTGTAATGATCAAGGCCGGTAAGTCCATCAACTTTGATAACCTAACCCTTGTTCAATAGAACTAACCAACCTTCCCTAAAAGTGGAGGGAAGGAAGCGTGAAGAGCCCCTACCTAATGTTCAGGCGTGCTTGCCTGTTTGTAGCACTACGCAACATGCCCCACGATCCAAGGATGGGCAGTTAAAATACAAGAGTAATTGCAACGGCTATGAGATAACCTCTCTCTAACAAGTCGGCCATCATGAAGAAAGTGGATAGTTACGGAGTAATTGAGCAGTTCCGAGCAGTTTTATCACTCTTAAGTCACTAAGGGAATATAAAAGGAAGTGAAGACACAGAAGAAATGACCCCGAATTAAACACTTTCAATAGAGAATATGTAATTTCAATTTCTTAGTTTAACTTTAAAATTCTTTTTTTAGTACTCGTGCGCTTGCGCCCCTTGGAGGCATTTTGTTTGTTTTCGATTGTAAATCTTCGCCAATAAAAACACCCATTTTTGGGACTTTGTTTCAAGATGTCAATTCCTTACACAATCGTCTGATCTATTTTTTAATTGTTAGCGACACAAAAAACCTGCGAAACAATGATAGTGATATAAATTCAGTGACTGCTAAAATATGGTGTGTGTGTGTGTGTGTGTGTGTGTGTGATGAAATGTACCATATTAAATTTTAAAGATCAAATATTTTAAAAGTTTAATAACTAATGAAACATGGTTAATGAGTAATCGAATGCAATGTGTTAAAATTCAATAATTGTTCCAAAATATTTTAAAGTTCAACGAGGAAAGCGTAACAGGAATATAAGTTCAATGACCAAATAAAATATTTAACTTCATAGTTTATGAAATTAATAATTTTTATCAATTTATACAAAAGGCAAAAAATGTCTTTGACGTCTAGCGAGACTAATCGAACACTCATTTGAGTGATTCCACTCTTGTGCTTTTGACCAACCAAAAATCTCACTTGCCGAATGAAAATATATCATGTGTCTCATTTTAAAATAAAATTCTTTAATTTTCATACTTAATTTTAACCATACATTCATAAAAATAAAATATTTTATACCTAAATACAAAACTTTTGACTACTTTTTAACCACAATTTCTTTAAAAAATTACTATTCAAAATATATTTTTCTTCTCATTGCCATTAGTAGATCATTTATATTTTAAAGAAACGGGGAGAATAAGCAGCTAATAAACCAGTGGGATCATCGACCCTGTAACAACCTCACCTTGCATGGCCCACTTCAAAGTACCCGACCCGATTCACTTTCCTACAATTTGACTAGGAATCTGTCTATAAATTGACTCGCTCCTCACTTCTCACACTCAATTTCCCGCTTCTCCAGCATTTCCCGCTTCACCAACGAAACCCTAATTCCGAAAATGGGAACGAAGCACCACTCCGTAGCCGATCCAGTCTCCGACCCCAAGAAACGACGCCGCGTTGGCTTCTCCAAAATCGGTAAGCCAATCACCTATGGTTATTTATTTTTCTTTTCCTTGAAATGTAGCTTCAATTAATTTACTCATTTATTGCTTAATTTTTTTATGTGCAGACGCTGGAGTCACACCTAATGAGTGTATTAAGATTTATTTGGGTAATATTTTTTCCTTACTATGCAAGATTTCTGGTTTAATTTGCTTATGGAGAAAAAAACTTGAGTAAAAAATGTGTAGCTTAGATGTAGAACATTTGATATTTTGTGGTTATTTATTTTGTTATTGTGAGGTTTCTTTTGCTTATTTGTTTATATATCGATCCATATAGTGTCTACCAAAGAGGAAGTGGGTTCTCCTGACAGTTTCCTAATTGAACCAGTTGACTTGAACCACTTCTTTGGAGAAGATGGAAAGATATATGGTTACAAGGGTCTGACGGTAAAGTTTTAAGTACTTTAGACTGATTTATGCTTGCTCTTTGACTGAAGTATCTGCCTGAATGTTGCTAGCAAATTGGTTACTCATTTTGTTTGATAATGTAAATAGATAAAAAAAATTCTGTCTTATCCTCACGTTTCTTCACATTTATTGCTCATGTGGCTTCTAGATGCATACTTTCATTGGTAGGATCCTTAGCTCACGCATTAGTGGAAATTAAGCTGACACGCGCACACACAGAGAGAGATCATCATAGAATGTGTCTGGCATATGCAGTTGTGGTATTTGGATCCTCTTTCTTGAAAGTGTTGCTATTTGCTGAGGAGAACATGGCGAGAAAGGGAAATGAACAAGTGGGCACTGTGTTGAACAAGACAATATATAGTCCTGGGGACCTATATGTACCTTTTCAAGCGAAAATAATGCTTAGATATCCATTTCTCATTCCTTTTCTCCCTTATTTGGGTGGGAATTATCACATTTTGCATGGCCCTTTTATGCACCCAGTGAGTCTAGTGAGTCCATCAGTCCAATGCCTTCGGATAATTTGCAGGATGAATTCCATGGTGGAATGAGGGAATTTAAACTCAATTCCATTTTTATTTTTTCTATTGTTGTACTTGGCACTTGGGGTTTCTTAGATATTTTTTTTAGTAAATGCTAGTTTTTTGCTTCACTACTCATTGAATCGTTCTATATCTTGAATGATGCAGATCACCATTTGGGTCAGCAGCATATCGTTCCTTGCTTATGTTGATATTTCTTTTGAGAGCACATCAGATGTAAGTCTTCAGATTCTACTAATGACACTGTTAGAAGGTTATCTACATTAAAATCACGGAACAAAAGATATTATGCATAGTCAACTTTGTAGAATTTCCCATCATATTCAAAAATATGTTGATATTTAGAATAATCAAAATGGTTTCTACTAGATATTGTTTAGATATGAAATTATTCTGTTGCTATTCCCCAATCTCTCTCATTTCTCTCTGAAGCCTCTTTGTTTTAACCAAAAATCACAGAAAAGACTAATATTATAGGTGGAAATCTAGGTAAGGTATACTTCAAATACATTTTTCGGATTTTTTCTATCTCGATTTTCCTACATTTTCTTACTTTTCCTCTATTTCCTAGAAAATAATGGTTCCAAGTGAGCTGTTGTCTTGTTGGCAAGATATATCAACAGAACTTCAGAGTGATTTTTTTAACAAATTTTCCCATTCATCTGGCAAATTATATGATCCAAGAACATCTGTAGTTGTTAGGGCACGTGTCAATATCTCAAACCGACATCAATGGTTAGGAAGACCAAGATACGCATAGTTGGTAGAAACGATTAAGAAGTGTTCCCCATGATTTTGGTCCAGAATATGTTCCTATCCACTAAAATTCTTGCTGGACAAGAATCATTTGGTTTCGATTTCATGGGTAATATTATTAATTTATTGATTTCTACATTTAATTTTTGTAGGGAGGCAAGGGTATAACAGATCTGAAATCTTCTCTTCAGGTAAGTTTGACCTCACATAATTTCACAATCCACTTGATATTCACTGTGAACATGATGTATATTAACATAACAAATACTTTGTGTCCAACAGAATATTTTTGCTGAGAATCTTGTGGAGAAGAAAGAAGACTTTCTTCAAACATTTTCAACTGAATGTGATTTTGTTAAGTATGTTGAATCTGCGACTTTCATTTCTATTTATTGTTCACAGTATGCTGCTGGCCTGCTGCTCATCATTACTGACACTGGAATTTTCTATTTTCAAAATTGGCAATTGTGCAGATCTATTGCCTCAGGTGCAAAAGTATTGCAGAAGAATGCTTCCAATGGTAGCACTGGTGACTCTAGTCTTCCCAAGGCAGAACCTGCCGATGTGGAGGTGACTTTTGAGCCATGCCTTTGTTTTGCATCGATATAAATATATTCAATACCATATTGACTTCTTTGTCTTTTTATCTTGCTGACTAAAATTGTTTCTCCTTTCCAAATTCCCATATGACTTTGGGGATCTCCAAACTACTATGTAGCAATTCCAATTTGCTATTTCAAGTAACTGATCATGAAACACCAGACTTCATATTGCAATAGTTTTCTTTAATGAGATTATTAGTAATTTCCCAACATCTGATTATCTAATCATTGATTGCAAAAGAAGATGTGCTTGCTGTTTGACTTTGAAGTAAATTTATAAATTGCTTACATTACATATCCCTATCGAGAAGGCCTTTTGGTTGGAGAATTCTTCCGTTTTGTTTCTTGCCTTCAGAACCCAAAAAATTTGAACCATTAATCAGGTTTTGAAGGTATATTTCGCTGCAAAAAGATGTGATCATGTTTAGAAATGCTTGTAGCTATCATTTTATTTCTTTGTTTCTCCATAAGGAATTGATAATAATTTAGGTTGAGAAATTCTACTTATTTTTTATCTTTAATTTTTTAGAAAGAATTCAGAAAAGAATTTCTAGCAAGCTTCTTCAGTTGCATTTCCTTTGTTTCCTGCAGAGAAGGGTGGTTTGAGTTTGAGAATTTTTGGTTTACTAAAATAATTTATGATTCTGCAGAGAAAGAAACTTTATCTCCTATAAGTGCATTCATCATTTACATGTCTGCATTTGAGTTTCTTGATTGATGTGATTTTGTTGCATTGGTGCAGGTTCTCCAGGTTGTTGGTATGCCAGTTGGACAACTTTACAGCAGACTAGTGCCACTTGCCCTTCTTCTCGTAGAGGGTAACTCTTGAGCTTGCTTTGCTTTATGAAAGACTAATTTGCATTTTTCTGGTGTCGTAAAAATAAATCTGCTAACCGTAGTGCTGCTTGAGTTTTACTTCAAATAGGTCATGAACTAGATCAAATTCATTCTCAACTAGTGGTGGTAATGTTGACACAGGTAGCAATCCTATAGATGTGACTGATCCAAGATGGGAAATCTATTTATTAGTCCAAAAAGATCAAGAAGACAGTCATTTTGCGTTGCTTGGTTTTGCAGCTGTTTATCGTTTCCACCGATACCCTGATGGCAAGCGTTTGCGTCTTGGTCAGGTTTGCTCCGGTCTATATGCGTGCCCAAACTTTAGAACTAGAAACTCGTAGTATTTATGCAGATTGACTTGCCTCATCATCATTTTTCATTTTAAAAGCTGAGAAAATGTGTTTGGTGTTGCCAGATATTGGTTATACCTTCTTTTCAGAGAAAGGGTTATGGTCGCCATCTTCTTGAAGTTCTCAACAATGTTGCAATATCGGAAAATGTTTATGACCTAACCGTTGAAGAACCAGTGGATTCCCTTCAACACATTCGAACCTGCATTGATGTAGAGCGTCTGCTTTCATTCGAACCAATCCAGCATGCACTTAATGCGGTTGTATCAAAATTAAAGCACGAAAATCTCTCAAAGAAAAGCCAACCTATTCAATATGGACCTCCTACTAGCGTCATTGAAGATGCAAGGAAAACTTTGAAAATCAACAAGAAACAGTTTCTACAGTGTTGGGAGATTCTCATCTACCTCAGTTTAGATCCGATCGACAAGTACATGGAGAATTACAGGATTATTGTTTCGAATCGAATAAAGGCTGATGTCATTGGGAAAGAATCTGAAGGAGCCGGGAAGCGTATAATTGATATACCAACAGAGTTTGATCAAGAAATGTCGTTTGCCATGTTCAAATCCAACGGGGATGAAGCTACTGGCATTGAGAAGGATGAAAATCAAGGCAACCTAGAGGAGCAGCTGAGGCAACTAGTGGATGTAAGGATGAAGGAAATCGAGTTAGTCGCGCAGAAAATCTCCGTGCCACGTTCATTTGCGTCATCTTAAAACAACTAATGGAGTTGTATCTGTAAATTAATGAGCTGTGCCTGTGCTATCTTAATTACCTTGGAATATGTTAATCTATTTAAGTGTAGTAAACCTGCTTCTGTTTCCTTGATGTAATGATATATTTGGTATGCATTATTGGACAATATTTATTTTTGACCTCTTAATCATTTAATATTATCCAATTTGACATGTCCAACGAGCGATAGATATATCAGTGGGACCATCGTTTGGAGGCAGAATAGTCAAACTTTCTGAAAGCACGAATCTGTTTGAGGCAAGTGTTTTTTTCTTTTTAACCTTCACAATGTTAGGCTTAAAACTGACCAATAAGGGAAGGACTAAGAATCACTATATTCCCAAAACTAAGACAAGTTAAAAAGTATAATAACTTAATTGACACAAAATTAACCTAATTTCGGTATGCATTCACATTCTTGCACTATTAAAATTAAATATAGTTTCAATTATAAATCATGCTCCAGAAAGCTTTGCCTTTGGCCCATTCAATCACACAAGATTAAACGAACACGAGCAATATACCCTTCATTTTTTTTTATTGATAAATATAAATTCTATTGATTAAAACTCATGTACAATTACACTGGACATATTCGACAATACAGATATCAAAAGATATATCGACCCAACGCTAGAGATTCAAAATGAATCAAAACATTAGGATACAAAGAAAACATGACTTTGTATACATGTATTTTAATCCGTCTCACTATGCTATTGATACACGGTTCCCGTGCCATCCAAATTTGGTAGACTTTGTGAGCAAGTGCAATTTTCTTGGCTTTAGATTGCCAAGATGTGCCTCACGCTTCTTTCTTCATCCACTTCAATGCGCTAAGTATTGTTGTCTTTGATCTCCTCATTTCCAACCAACATTTGATCTATCTCCAGATGCCAGAAGTCCAAACACACTGAAAAAGTAAGTGCTGACCCGTTTCAAGGTGTGAACCCCAAAAAACACGTCTTATCGATGTTTAGATGCATCAACTTATCCTTTGTAAGAAGTCTAGACTGTACAGCCAACCACAACATGAAGGAGTGTTTTGGAGTGATGCATGGTCTCCAAATCTCCCCTGTCCAGGTCATTTTCTCCCCCCTTTAGCCTAAAAAGCTAATATGCACTGTCTGTGCGAAATCGGCTAGAAGCTGTCCAATTGGTCAGTGAGTTCTGGCCCTCTAAGATGATTACGAATATCCAACAGCTTCTTAATCGAAGGAGAGTGATCTTTCCTTGCCATGCACTCCCAAATACCAGCCCCACGGAGGTAAATTTGATTAATCCATTTAATCCTTAGCGTGCCTTTCCTACTATGGATATTCCAAAGGGATTTTGAAAGTAGTGTTGAATTCCAGCATTTTGTCTCTAAATCCAAGCCCACCTCCATGTTTCAACAATCAAACATTACTTCAAGCAACCAACGGTTTATTATTACCCCAAAGGAAGTTGCGGCATAAGCTAGTGATCTTTGAAGCAACTGTGGCTGGGATTGGAAAGATGGAAAACCAAAAACATTCTACTCCTTCGAGAACGACTCTTATAAGTTTAACTCTACCCGCATAGAACAAAGATGCCTTAGACCAAGCACAAATGTCTGTGATTTTGTTGAGAAAAAGAGTCATAAGAGCTGATTTTCAACTTCTCCATGGCAAGTGAGATCCCCAAGTACTGGAATGGCATGTAACCCTTGGACATTCTAGTTAATTAGTAGTTCCCCTCAAGCTCTTGCCCATGAGCCCCTGCCGTATACAAGCTAAACTTGTTAACATTCATCCTTAATTCCGATATGTCTCCAAAATTAGACAAACAAACTATCAAAATTCCAACAGATATTAGATCTCCTCTAGCAAAGAGCATCAAAATCGTCTGCAAATACCAAGTTTGTAATCTTTAAAGTGCCACATTTGGGGTGATAGTTGAACTCACTATTCTCCGTAGCTCCCTTCAACATTCTTGAGAAATACTTGAGGCAAATGACAAACCAAAATGGAGAGAGAGAGTCGCATTGACGAAGACCATTTTTCCGTTTAAAGAATCCATGGAGGCTACCATTAAGCACAATTGAACATGAAGGAGTAGAAATACATTCCATCACCCAATCTATGAACTTCGTAGGAAAGCCAAGTCCATGAAGCACATCCATGAGAAAGTCCCAATTGACCGAATCATATGCCTTTTTAAGATCAATTTTGAGAAGGCATCTTAGAGCAACTTTCTTACGATTGTATTGCCTCTAAAGCTCTTGACCAAGATGGATACTTCTCGTCATACTCCTACCTTCCCCTTGAGCTTGATCCACAGTGGACCCAAGGATAGACCCCAATCGAGAAGCAAGGATTTTTGTGATTACTTTATAGAACATATTACAATATGTGATCAGTCTATAGTCACCAATGGATATAGAGTGATTTGCTTTGGGCACCAAAGCAATGACTGTGATTTGTTTGCTTGAGAAGAGAGGTAGAAGCAAAGAATTCTTCAATTGCTGCCATGAGTTCATCACCAACAATATCCCAAGTCTTCTTGAAGAAACAAGATGTATATCCATCCGGTCCCCGGACTTATCATCGCCAAAAGAGTAGTGATATTTCACACCATTAGTATTAAAATACTAGTTCAAGTGACTGAATAAAATTAAATGATAAGTACAACTAAATGAATCACATAATTTTGTCTTTAATAGAGTATACCTAGACTCATGCACCAATGGTGCAAAATGTCATTATTCTTTATGAAATATTGTCTAACAATTTTCAGTACTCTTTATGAAGAATCAACAACTCAAACACCACGTACTTGCAAAATTAATAGATTACGTGGATGTATCATATAGATACAATGCACTCCAATGATTCTGTTACATATCTTTTGTGTTGGTACTCACTTTTCTATAACTAGCTAACTGCTACTTCTGACCACGAAAACAACCGTATTACTTCAATTAAAACACGGTATTTACTATTACATTGTAAACAAAAAAAATCGCTAAGATCCTAAATCTTGTGAATGCTGTAACCCGCATCCTCTGATTTTAAGCTCTCCCTCCAGTTCTCGAATTCAGATCCACCAAACACCACTTGTTTGATTCCAGTATAGCTGTTCATTACAAGTCAAAAGGATTACAGAAGATAACAATGAAAAAAGTGAGAAAGGTAGATATCTTATAAGCTCAGGGACCGACAAATTGTAGAGGACACACCATGGGTCCCCCAGCTTATAAAAAAGCTACTTTTTTTGCCAAACATGCTCAAAATCTTACTCGGAGCTTATCTGTGTCAATGCATTGATCAAAATATCCAAGAGCAATGGTTCACTAGTGCCGATATCCACCCTGTCAATACAAGTCCCAATCGGCATTGATTCAGCTATCTAGCAGAAAAAACTCAAAAACATTTTGAACCACTTACCATATTCTGGCTAAGTTATCTTGAATCTCGAGGTCCCCTATGTTATAAAATGTTGTCGGGTTAACATTTGCTCCCTGAATAGCATCATAACTCGGTCTTTGGTCCAATGGACATTGTGACAACTAGAAGAAACAGCCGAACATGGTTGAGTTTACCAAAAAAAGCTTCGAAACCACATTTCAGGACATAGAATATACAGGAAGATTTGAAGGGACTTTACTTGCATATTCATAGAATTGCATCCACCAAGACGTCCAACAATGTGCCATGATCGAATTGTCTGCATACAGTTTATATCAACTAAAATACTGAAATCTTTGCAAACAAGTCGATGGAACTGGAGAAGTTACTTACATCGCATATCAAAGAGACATCTTTCTCCAGAGGGGCATTATAGAACTCAAACCATATGTATGAATTTGAGAAATCAAATCTGGTCATAAAGAAGATATATTTGTAAGATTTCCTCAGGATGTCATGTACATCAAAAGCAATGTGTTTTATGGACACGTGTCGCCCTTCAAAAATCAACATATAAAGTTAATTCTCATGTGCAATGCAGAATAACAAGAAACTCGACTGGGAAAAGGGAAAATGAAGAAATAGAAATCGCAATAAACCCATGAAATATTTTGAACATTATGTCCTGTCTCCTACCATCCATCATATCTGAAATTCTGTGCATCCTTATCTTTCTCCTTTTTATAATTTTTTTCATAAGAAACAGAATTTTATTAATTATAGAAGTAAACTACAACTGTTTAGAGGATAGTGAGTCCTCTAATCACCAAGCAAACAAGAGTCTCTTCTAAAGACTAAGGATAATTAATGAGAAAGGAATGCCCTTAAACTCTTCATCCATAAGGATGATAAAAACTGGGATATGTCCTTAAAGGAGACCCAACTAAAATCAACTTCCTGAAGGAGTCTATAACGAAGTCTTTTCACTGCGTCGACTCTAAACATATATTATCCATACTTTCTGAACCATTCCAAGAGGATCTCGAGGACTATAACTTCAACAGCCTTTTGTCAATTTCAGAAGGTGTTAGGTAAACATTCTCAAGAAGAGTCGAATGTCATTTATAAAGTCTCCCTAACCCTTAAATTTCTTAGAAACTAAAATTCCAATTCATTACACCATTCAGAAGTCAATTATCAAGTCTAAAATCTCTCTATCCCCCAATTTCTTAAAATATGGAAATTCCAATTCTCTATATCACGTTTAGAGAGCGAACCAATAGAATTTATATAGAAGTTTTAAACAAAGAAAGATTGAGTCTCTGAAATGAAGAAGTCATCAACTCATCATCCGAAACAACCCAACCTTCCTCCTAGAAATGAATCCTATCCCCTTTCACACAATGCATGGAGTGAACTGTGCTGGAGAAGAGAATCTTGAGATATAAACTTCCAAGGGTTTCTGAAGGAACCTCACACAACTCCTGAATCCCAAATGTTTTGGTCCAAATAATACTTCTAAGCACTCTACTCATTATGAAGATTGTACCACTAGAAATCACCAGACATTTGCCAATCGGCTATTTAAATTCTTTGTTCCCTTGATTTGAAATATAATGGCAAAAGATTTCCTCTGGAATGTAATTTGGTCTCTGGCTAATACTAAATGCCAACGCTACAGTAATTGTTCAATATAAGAGTGTATCTAAATATTGCCAATGAGGTCCCTAGCTAAAATATTTTGTTCTGTAAATGAACGTGTATCCACTTGAATTATTCAACAAATTCCAGGATTTCAAGAACAGTGAAAAAACAGAAGCTTTCTTATGGACCGAAGCTGAAACAAAAAGGACACATCAAGAAAATATGTATGAGATAATTTCTGTCAGAACTTAAAGCAACAAGACGGCATCCCACGCATAGTGAAAATAGGATGGCAAAAAATTGATATGGATAAGTATTGATGTAGTGTGAATCAATGTGGCATATTAAAGTATTTGGGGGTATGATTCATTTGTAGTTATGGCAAAACCAGAGAAGAAAAATGGATGTCATGTGGTCCAAAGTCAAATCTGAGTCTCTCACACCTAATTTCAATAAATGATAGCAAACAGACTTCTACCTGAATGCTATTAGAAGTTTAATCAGATGGTTTTTCTTATGTCAACATCAATACAGTTTCAAACAAATTGAACAACCGCCAGGTGAACTCATTATCAATTCACTTCATTATTGTCACACACACGTGCATATTATAAATTTACCGACTATGAGCAGTGTGCATGTCAACTTACTTATTGAACGTAACTTTCATGGGTGTTGCTGAACCAGTTTTAGCATGCAATATCTTGTTCCTTTTCCTTCTCAATCTCTCTTCCATCTGTTGCATAAATAGTGAACAAATGCCATCATCGAATAATCAAAAGAAAAAGTTTAAGGAGTCACATAAATGCTACATAATTTTATTTTATTTTAAATAAGAAAGCACAGCAATCTGAAAAACAATTAGCTTTTACTACTTAATGTTGGATTCTTCAAAACTCAATGGATGTGCAGAAGAGATGCAAGGAATAAAGATCAGTAATCTATCTCAGAAATTCCCCCTTTTATGTTTTTACTTACCAAGGTCAACAGAGAAAGAGCTCCGGTAGGATTATAAAATGAATCATTACATTAAGTTGTTTAATAGTTGGGAAGCTACATATCCAAGGACCACGTTGTAGGGAATTCGAATCCCACATAGCAAAAGAAAAGATAGTCAATTTGCCTTAGCTAATGCCTTAAATAAACGTATTCTTGTGATAAAGTAATATCTTGTGCTAGGCCTGTATCTGATAAAAAAATGTAGTAAAATCACATGCCCCAATCTTTATTAACAAAGCCGTTCACTTCTTAAAATACGGATACTAGCAATAGATCATTTCATGGCAGTTCCGTCCATCCATTACTTTCCTATTCATTCACAAGAACAGCGCAATAAAAATCATCCAGAAATTCACAAAAAAACGATTAGAAACAATCAAAATCATTGAAAAACAAATATAAACAATTAACTATCTCTAGTTTTATTCTGTTTCTCAAAGATTTTCAAAAAATAATTAACTTACTTTGGACTTAGCTTTATCAGGGTCATCAAGACAACTCCCAAGAATCTCAGCAAATTCAGGGTCTCTATCATAATCCTCATCTTTCTCTTCTCTCCCTACAAACCCTTCACCTCTCAAAAACCCACTTTCATCCCCATCCTCGTAATCACCACCATCATCGGTGTCAAAATTGCTAATTTCATCTTTACTTTGCAAATTCCTGGTTCTCGCTTTAGTAACATGTGAGTATAGCTTATACGGAAACTGGGTATAAATTTGATGTTTGGTACTTAGGAATGTAGAACAATGATTTGATTGGCTTGAAACTGGTGGATGAGAACCAAGTAATACTTGAAAAAATGGTGCAGTGGAGTGTAGGATGGACATTGGATTTGAAAGGGGTTTAAAGCGTTAAGGATGGAATGCTAGAACTCGACAATGATGGGGTGAGAAACCAGAGAAAATGCGGAATTGGGGACTGTTTATAGTTGTAGATTTCAGAGTAACCTAAAAAAACTCAAGAAAGGATTGAAGAAATGTAGATTCAGGGTAAATGCCCAATGAATTGTTGTGTAGTGGCAATTTTTTATTATTTCTGTAAATTTGCTTCTTTTTGTTCCAACTTTTCAAATCCTTTTTCCAAATAATACTATTTAGGATGTATTCAATAATGTGAATTACTATGGATATTAAATAAAATGAAATGTTCAATTAAATGAATCACATAATTTCATTTTTAATTGAACATATCACATAATACCATATAGAACAGTGTTCTATCAAGATAACATTATTATTTTCCATGACTAACTGCGGAGACATTTGCAACTTTCTTTTCTAAAATACAGATTTTCCATTTTCACTTAACAAATAAGTTTACACATTTTCATTTTACCCTTCTATATTTTGTATTACCTTCAAAATTATTATTAAACCCGTGTTTGAGAGCCTTTTTGGGTCAAAATACATTTTGAAATAGTTTTTTATTGAAGAATGTGTGGTTAAAAAATAAGAAAATTTTGTAAATATATGTAAAATTATTTAATGAAAATATGTGTGGTTCAAAATAAGTTTTTGTATATATGAGAGCCAAAAAAATTTGGATTTAGGAGCCTTTTTTTTATATATAGTTTTTATATTCATAGGACCCACTAATTTATTTTTGTCTTGTCTATGTAGTTAGGACTTAGGATTTTGTTTCATGCTTATATCGTGGCCTGAAATTAAATGAGTTAAAAAAGTT
Organism: Fraxinus baroniana; assembly: GCA_903798355.1. Taxonomy (NCBI): domain Eukaryota; kingdom Viridiplantae; phylum Streptophyta; class Magnoliopsida; order Lamiales; family Oleaceae; genus Fraxinus; species Fraxinus baroniana. The sequence continues at coordinate 10,199 of CAIGRO010152901.1, read as the reverse complement.
GAAGTTCATGAAAAGTTGGAGCAAATTAAGAAATTTATGAAAGTTAAAATTCTTTAAAAGTTGGAGCAAATAGTTCTTAGTTAATAGATTAAGAGCCGTTTGGTACTGATTAAAATTCAATTAAAATTGAAAATATAGCCGTTATTGGGTTTCACTTGTCTAATAAAAGTCAACAATAACGATTAATTTTTCAATTTTAATCTCTACCAAACGGGCTCTAAACTGGTTGCACAGAGCAGTGGCGTCAAGTGTCCCCTATAAATTGATCAAATTCAATTTTTATCTACACATTTCATATCATCAAATTTTATCTACTTTTTAGCTATATATTCTTTGATGTCCACTACTTATAAGCATTTAAAATCTTGGCAAGCAAGCACTTATCGTTTTTCTTTACTATTCATCAACTTTTCACAACAATCTCAAACTATATTCTTAATAATATGGAGAACAAGATAATCGTGGCCACGATAAAGATGATGAATCAAGACCTTATAAGGCTTGATAGATTCGACTGGTCGAACTTTACGAGATGGAAGGACAAGTTGAAGTTTCTTTTCACTACTTTGAAGATCTACATATTAGTTTTGGAATTGACATCATTGCCGAAACTATCCCAAATGACAGCGATGCAATAAGGGTGGAAAGGAATAAGAAACAAGAGGATGAGTTGATATGTAGATGACACATTCTAAACGCTCTCTCCTATCACCTCTATGATCTCTATACAAGCAGTACCTCGGGAAAGGAAATATGGGAATTGTTAGAAAACAAATATAAGGTCAAGGAGAAAGGTACCAAACCGTTTTTTATTTGTAAGTATTTCAATTTTAAATTTTTGGATAACTTGCCCTTGTTAGGACAAGTTCATTAATTGCAAATTATTATCAATAAAATGAAGGCCGTGAAGATTAATATTCCCGAAACTTTCCAAGTTGGTACAATCATTACAAATTTTTTAGCTTCATAGAAGGGTTATAGGAAGAAAATTCTTCACAATTCCTAATATTATTCTTTGGAAGAGATTCAAAAGTATCTTCGCATTGAGGAAGAGTCAAGGACATAAGATGTGAATAAACATTCTCATGAGGGAACTTTCAAAGTCCATGCCATGGATCAAACAAATAAATACAACAAAGATTATAAGAAAATGAAATCCTCAAAGCCCAACAAAGATAACAAGAAGAAGAAGAAATTCGAAGTTTTTTGTTACGTGTGTGGCAAACTCGGACATTATGCTTCATCGCAAACAACCAACATAAGAATCCAAAGTAAACTCCATTGACAATATCATTGCTACTATAAGCACTGTGAATTTGGTCAATGGAAAGGTTCAAGGATGGTGGTATGACTCTTGTGCCACCATACATGTGTGCTACGATATATCTCTTTTCAAAATCTATAAAGAGGTGGATGATGAACACATTCAAATAGGGAATAAAGTTCAATCAAAGGTTGTTGGCAAATGAAGTATAAACTTACAATTCACATCTGACAAAAAGATCACATTGATAAATATTTTACATGTACTAGATATGAATAGAAACCTTGCAAGTTGTGATTTGTTGGAAAAACTGGGAATTAAGTCCACATATGAGTCGGGCAAATTTGTACTTTTCCAAAATGGTGTATTTGTTGGAAAAAGGTTATTCTAGTGATAGAATGGTCAAGCTTTGTAGTATTGACAATAACATCGATAAAACTACATATTTGAATCATGTTGTCGAGTCTATTTCTTTATGGCATGATAGGCTAGTGTAACGTCCCAAAATTTGTTAAAATTTTAAAACTCCATTATTTATAAGAAAGTGTGAAATGTTTTTATTTTGATCTACTCATATAATCAATCAATAAAAAAATACAAAAAAAGAACTAATAGATTATTTGATGTTTCGTTCACATACGAAAATTTCTAATTAAACAAAACATGCCCAAATCTTAAATAACATATCCACAACAATGAAACAAAAACAGGTGCTGAAAATAAATAGGTCTTGACACATTACACCGAATTATTTTTCCTTAGTCTTAAGAATCCCGACACTACGATCGTACCTCTTCGCCCACTGACCAACGACCCGACCTAATCTGTGAGGAGTAGGGAAAAGGGTGAGTATATCAGAATACTCAGTAGGACATAAACAATACGGTGCAATCTCCAATAAAATATTTAATTCATGCATCAAGAAAAATCATACCGTCACCATATCTTTAGAAACAAGTAAGAGCTCATATCATATCATATGATTTGTACCGGAATGGCCATAACATCATATCATATCTTTAACTTTCATAAGTATAAAATTTCATCAACATGAAGTAAAATAATTTAGACGGGAATAAGCAACTGCACCTCGTTTCCTACCTTGTTAACTTGCTTTAATAATTTTTTTGGAAGACAAGACAAAATCACGTTCCCTTACTTTCTTTCTTCTTTGCCTCGGTTGTTTGCCTTTTTTTTTTGTAGAAAAGTTATGATAGAACCATATAAGAGTATTGAAATTCGTGTGGAGATTGACATGACTTAGCACAAGTCCCTATCCATGATTCCATGTGAAAAGAAGTACCTCAACCAACCACTAAGTGGGACACTTGGCAAGCTAGGAATTTTTCACCAAAATGCGAGGATGATCTTTTGACTCGTTCTACAACAATTCTACCTTCCCATCATGTGGCTTCTATTAACTCTCTCTCTCTCTCTCCCCCCTTTATTTATTTTTTATTATATTTTCTTTCCTATCAATTCCCAAATCCAAGGCCAAATAAATGAATATAACAAAACTACAATTTCTCCATTTTAGCTACATGTGCACACGTTAGAATGCATTAGATAATTCAACCAAAATGCAATACAAAACAAAGTCTTCCGACCTTGTTAATTTGGGCTCCGTTAATCCAATTTAACTTTTTCTCGAGTGTAAAATGCATAATTAATCACGATCTATCTAACGAGACCAATATTCATGTACTTATCATTACTCGGTCAAAATCTAAAATATGACCCAATTAAAATTGGAATTTTCTATATACATCTTGGTTCCTAGCTTTTCAAAACAATACAAGATAGCATACAAAATTAAATTCTACTCTATAAAAATTTTCGGGGCATTACACTAGGATATGTTGGATATTCCACTTTGAAAAGAATGATAAAAATAGAATGATTTCATGTGAAAACATAGAACATAATAAATGTGAATTATGTGTCTAAGTCTAAAATGATTAAGAAACATTTTCAGTGTTGAAAGGATATCAATTTATTAGACTTAATTCTTTTAAACATATGTGAATTAAATGGAATGTTAACTAGAAGAGGTAATAAATACTTCATAACATTCATAGATGATCATTTTAGGTTTTGCTATATCTACTTGAAGAAACATAATGATGAAGCATTTAGAATATTTAAGATATATAAAGCCGAAGTAGAAAATCAATTAAATAGAAAGATTAAAATTCTTAGAAATTATAGGGAAGGTGAATACTTCCCTAGTGATTTTTTTTTTTTTTTTTTGAACAACATGACATAATACATCAAATATGCACCCGAACAAAATGGTTTGACCGAGAGAATACGACACTAGTTGAAATGATAAATGCTAACTTAAGTGCTAAGCTTCCATCTAACTTCTGGTGTGAAGCTTTATTAAGTGCGTGCCACATAGTTAATATGATTACTTCTAAAAGATTTAACATTTTCTCCTTATGTATTATGGAAAGGGAGAAAATCAAACATTGATTATTTCAAAATGTGGGGTTGTTTTGTTTACAGTAAGAACATGAATCCTAAAATGACTAAGTTTAGTCTTAGAGGGATTAAATACGCTTTTATAAGATATGCCCAAAACAACAAAGCATATCGTTTATTAAACTTGGAAATCAATATTATTATTGAATCTCATGAATTGGAGTTCTTTGAAAATTTGTTATTTTCAGATAATAATTCTTTAAGGAACCTCAAGTGGAGATTTCTAGTTTTGCAAAATCACAAGTTGGAACACCTTTCAAGGGTGTTAGAACAAGTGAACTTCACAAAAGGAAAAGAACTTGAAAAGAGAAAGTGTTAGGATATGATAAATTTGACCCTCAACTAATTATTTTCTATTTGGTTGAGGGAAATGAGAAGAATGTCACTAGAACTACTCCGTATGTTTACAAGTGAAAAACGATCCTAAAAATTATCAAGAAGCAATGTCATATGGAGATATCATTTTTTGGAACAATGTTGTAAATGATTAAATTGATTCAATAATATCAAACAACACTTGAAAATTAGTTGATTTACCACTTGGACCAAAATATATGGGTTATAAATGGGTATTTAGAAGGAAGTAAAATGCAGACGGTATTCTTAATATCTTTAAGGCTAGGTTGGTGGCCAAAGGATATCGACAAAATGAAAAAATAGATTATTTTGAGACATATGCACCAGTTGCATGGATAAAATCCTAATTGATGGTTTTGTTCTACCCGAAAATGAGACTAAAGTATGCAAGTTAATTAAGCCCCTTTTTGAACCGGATTAAAATCTGATTTTAATCCAAGTCAAACAATAATTATTAATCACATCTTTCGTGAGTCCCACAACTTTTCAACCACACATTTCAAAAATAATTTTAATCCCCACCAAACACCCTTTAAGTCGTTATATGGATTAAAACAAGCATAAAAGAAATAGTATGAAAAGTTTGACTTAATAATAATGTCTTTTCAAATATAAGCATAATAGTGTTGACAAATGTTTAGATTCAAAAGTCTGTGATAATAATGTTTTGCTTATTTACTTATACGTGGACTACATGTTGATTGTAAGCAATCAAATGCGATGAATAAAGGAAACAAAGAGGTTTTTATCTTCCACATTAAAAAATGAAAGATCTTGGTCAAGTAAATACCATACTAGGTATCAAAGACACACAGGCTAGTAGGGGTTACATGTTGAGCCAATCTTACATTATATCGAGATTGTGATTAATAAGTTCAATTTCTTAAACATTAAAGAGGCTAATGCTCCCTTTGATCAACATTTGAAATTTGTTAAGCGTGATGAAAGAGTAATAACACTACTTTAGTATACAAGTGCTATACGAAGTCTCGTGTATACTGTGCAATGTACAAGACCCAACATAGTATTTGCAATTAGTAAACTTAGTAGGTTTACTAGTAATCCAAATGATGGAATATTATTGGGAAAGTTCTTGGTTATATTAAAAAAATCAAGGATCTAGGTATCCAATATTTGAAATTTTCGACAATTTAGAAAGATTTACCGATGCTAGTTGGATATTTGGTGTATGTGAGAATAAAATCCACTTCAGGTTAGGTGTTTAATCTTAGAGGATGTGCGGTTTCTTTGCAATCCAAGAAACAAACATGTATTACTTACTCAACTATGGAATCTGAATTTGTGGTATTGGCTGAAACCAGAAAAGAAGATGAATGACTTAGAGATTTAATGTATGAAATTCCATTTTGGAGAAATGAATAATTTTTCCATATCTATCTTGTCGATAGTCAAGCTACTTTAGCTAAAACATACAATGAAGTGTATAATAGTAAGCCTAGACATATGAGTCTAAGACATGATTATGCTAGGAAATTAATTAAAGATGAAATACTTTCACTTACTTATGTAAAGTCAAATGAGAATTTGACCGATCCGTTCACTAAACTGCTCACAAGAGAATTAGTACGAACAACAACTAGTAGGATGTTGTTAAAACTTTGTAAATAAATTCATCAATGACGACAACCCTACCTGATTATACTAAAAAGTATACTTCGGGTTCAATGGTAATAACAAGTCATTCTATAAGTGGATATATTCAGCACTTAACTATTGTTCTAAAACCCTATCCGAGGTTATAAGTGCTGGTTGTTACGAATATGAGATTTGAGTTTTTATAACTCTTAATAAAGTTCAGATCGATAGATCAAGAATCTCTAAAAGTGGCAAAGATACTGCAAGAACTTTACTTATATGAACTTCCTCAATAGAGGGTTGAAGTTTCTTTTTTAAAAGTTTATAAATAGGAGAAGTTTCTTTTTTAAAAGTTTATAAATAGGAGAAGTTTATAAACAAGATTGTGTGGAACTTAGAATACTTGATGCTCGAGTGTGCGATTTTATCAGTATCATCACAAGAAATAATATGTTCAGATTTTTCATGCTACATAGAATTTCGATGATTACTTTGTGAGATTTACTCTAACATTGGATTCAAATCAAAAGATATTCATATTCAATGCATAAGTATTGTTAATCTTGAGTTTGAACTCATTTTATATTTTGAACAAGTGGGAGATTGTTGGATATTGTTCAAATTAACAATGAGGAGTGATTTGTAATGAACACATATGTATCAACCATGTGAAAACCAAATTGGAAGCAAAATAAATCAAAATGAAGAAAAGAAAAAAAAAAAAAAGAAAAAGGGAAAGGCTTGGCAATCACCCAACCTTAAGGCTCAGTGATAGCCCGATTTTGTATTGGGTGATCACCCGATGTAAAATTCTTTGCCCGTTGGGTTTTGAAATTCTAGTATCGTTTTGAAGAGCTTCACACCTTTTTTGGCTTGGTTTTTGCACCCTTTGTATATGGTGGTTGTAGTACTACGTATATGGATGATTTTTATATTGGAAAATATATCTTTAACATCTAAATCAAATATCAAACCAAGTTTAAATATTTGTTCTAAAAGTTCATTTCCTAGTTTTGTTTTTTGCTTGATTTAAATTTGGATTAAGGTTTTGATTACTCCTAGAAATTATTTGCCTTTTAAAGCCTTCAAACACTTATCCCGATAGTGACAAATATCGTTTGAAGACAGCGATTCATAATCGTGTTCAAACCTTCCATTTTGATGATGATTCTTGTTGCTGGTTTTTCTTTGTTCTTCTTCAACTTTTCACAACAATTGTGCCTTCAAATTTGTGAAGAAATGATAATTAAGAAATTTTGCACAAATGATACATGGGAATATAAATGAGTAAAGGATAGTGTCTCTTAGTTAATATATGTATGATATATGACTTAGTTAAAACATACATAAAGGCTAATCGAATCGCTTGATCATAGAAAAATGATCAACTAATAGGACTGGCTTGAAGTGTCTGCATCTTCCGAGTTGTGCTTGGAATGAGTACTTTGCCCTTGAGATCTATCCAAAGCTAAAGACAGAGGATCGAGCTTTTCCTTCGATTGAATGAGCTCTATCTATATAGAAGAGATTGTCAAGATAGTTTCTTGGTATTTTCAAATACAACAAAACCAACTCTTAGATAAGCTATTGTTCAACTCAAACTTGGAGCAAGCAAATCTACGTAGGTATTAAACTTGAGGAAATTAGAGGTAGATTCTCTTTGGTGCAAATAGAGTTTGGGAGAGAGTGTCCAATAGTGTCTTAGTGTTCATTTAATGTATCGTGATTCTCTCGAGTCATATTCATGTATTGTTGTTAGTCATATATGTGGCATAGTGCCATTTTTGTAAATATGAACTTGTATAATTATTTAAAAGTAAGATTGGATGGAATTCATCCATAATGACTATTTGAACACAAAATCAATAGATCGAGGGGGGACAACGCCAAAAATCATACAATAGGGACTATATGCACAAAAGAGCCATACATTAGGGACCATTTGCGCCAATTTCCAAATTAGAAAAATATATTTTGGGCGTTTTCCTGACGCATGCCCAATGCGTGTACGCGCTCTTGAAATGCCCAAAATACCCATATCTCTTAATTTATTTTCCAATAGTTGGACGCGTTAAATTATAATTGGATATCACAGTTAGACCCAATCCAACCTTGAATTTACCCCGAAAGGCCCAGCAGTGTATATATGCTAACTATGCAAACAATTTGCAAAAAAATCTCGCTGATAGTGTGAGAAAATTCAAAAAATCATGGACTTGTTGCCCGTAGAATCGCCGCAGATCTTGAGTAAGAAGAAACACAGGTTCCGTTCATTGAAATTGGTCAACGTTAATCTAGACGACGTGTTGCCGGAGCTGCCGTACGACGTCGACTACGGCCGGCTTGATAATGGGCTGACTTATTATGTCCGCTGTAATTCCAAGCCCAAAATGCGAGCTGCTCTTGCCCTCGCTGTTAAGGTTGGGTATGTATGTGCATTTTATTGTTTGCGGTTTTATAATGGTTTTGTTACAATGGGGTTTATATTGAATGTCGATTTAGATTATATGGGAATTTTGGGTTTGGGCGATAGTGTAATCGTTGCGGGTGTTAATTTTAGTATGACGTGATTGAGCATGAACATTTGCTATGGCGTTTCTGGGAATTGTTGTTATATAATTCACATTTCTGCTAAATGTTGACTGTTATTGACTGGAAGTTATGAACTCCGGTGCACTCTGGTGCTACGATTTAGTTGGGGTTCAAGGAAGGGGATTTTTAATTCATTGAACCTCTAGTTTTACAAAATAATCACAGACCATTACACTAGTGTTCTTTTACAGTTTTTAATTCTCGGGAATTATGGGACAAATTAGAATTTCATGGTGCAAAAGTTCTACAAATTTGCTAATGTTATATGTACTATTTGAGTTTTTTTTTTTTTGGGTGCAAGGTTAACATTTCCTTTTAACTCCATATATGTGTTTCTCAGAATGTTTTATTGTGCATTTGTTTACTTGTAAAAAATGCTACTGATTAGATTTACTCAAGTCTAATAGCAATTGAAGCAGAGTTTGTTCATGTTGTGCAAATCACGTGGAAGTTATTTTCAGATAATGGATCTCTTCTGATCCAACTCATGTGGGTTTACAGTTTACTTGAGAGTTTTTCAGTTAATTTGAAGTTTGTTCCATACAGTTTACTCAATTAATTAAATTTAAGAAACAAAATAGAGGTTAGGTGGGGAACTTATGGTTCTTAATTTTCTTCTTAGGAACAATTTTCTAGCTAGGAAAAAAGTAAAAAAAATAGTCCTCTGTTATCTTTAAATTGATAAAAGTATCTTAGTCATTGGTCGTATGCGGAAGCTTTATATTAATACCTTTAATAATCATTTTTTCATTAATCTGTACAATAATTTATTCTCAAGAAAGTGGTCAATTAATGTGTGTGGATGCTTGTTCATTGATTAATTAATTTTTGCACTGGCTTAATGAATAATGTGCTAAGTCTTAATTCAGTCTTGGTTTGTATATATGTTAAATAGATGAGCTCAAGTTGAGATTGAACGACCTCTGTGTTGAGCTTTTCATGAAGAAATCCGTTGTCTTCTAACTAAGCATATGAATTCTCACAAAAAGATGAGCACTTACATTAAGCAAACAATTTAGGTAATGTAGCAGTATCTCAAGCAACGTTACACTTGAGAAGGGTTTGGCAGTGAAAGAAGCACTATGCAATGCAGTAGCAATTACATGGTTAGCAACGGCGTAACCATTTTGGAAGCCTAAAATGAATTTTACATGTAGTGTTAGTTAATAAAACTTAGATTGAAGAAATCATGCATTTTAGTGCATCATGTCTTGGCAATATCTATTATATTATTTTTAAGCTTTTAGTTGCAATTTGCTTATTTTGTAAAAGGTGTTTTTGTAACACCCCAAAATCTCACAAACACTGGAGTGTTACCAACAATTCAATTTTTGCGGAACGATAAAATAATATTCTTTAAATAAAATAAATAATTGGAATATCTATAATGAAAACATAATCACAAATTAAATAACCGTCTTTGAACAAATTAAACTGACTAATAATTTAAAGGAAAAAAATATAATGTTTTATCTCTTCGATTCCTCTTGGTAGTCACATCACCATCCTTCCACTGTTTCAATCAACTCGAACTAACCTGTAAAATTTTGTAAGAGTGAGTATTTAAAAATACACAGTAAGATACGTACAGTTTTCGTACACAATTATATCACAATAAAATAAACACTTCATACCACTCCTCTTATGGAGTATATCGGTGACCAAACGACACACCCATCTTAAGTTATCTTAAATTCCCGTATGATTTCTTATCTCTTAATAAAGAACTCGAAGATCCAGTGATAATTCATGCATAAATTACTGAATATAAAAGTACAAGGAAACAAGCCTGCCACTTGCACAAGAGTATCTTGCATTGATTGATAAAATGAGCTTTTGATTAAAAAAATGTACTTGCAATTTACAGCTGCTTTGTATGAAAGCTGTCGTGTAAAATTCTTTGGTG
>CAIGRO010152861.1:0-11924 GCA_903798355.1 Fraxinus baroniana | reverse complement strand
TGTCGCTTTAAGTCACTTATTGCAACAACTTTTTGTATGTCGCGAAAAATCTTGTCGCGAAATCACAGTTTTGTTGTAGTGTATGTCGCTATACTCTATGCGAATCTTTAAGTGTTCATAAAAATTCATGTACTTTTGTATGTTCGCATCTATCATAAAAATATAGTCGGGTCATATATGAGAGTATGTTTAACATTATTCGAGAGAAATAATTAAATAAAATAGGGACATTGATTCGTCAAAATTCAATCGTGTTGTTAAAGTGTAGGAACTAAGATTAAAAGAGATTATTACGTGATAATTTGGGATCCTAGTGCGTTTGTCATATATTAAATACATCATTTTGCATTTAGTATAATTGCATTTAGTTTATTTTAATTACTCATAATTGTATAAGTGGATTAATTTATTCATGATTTTGTCACAAACAAAAACATCGTATTATTCTTGTTTCGATTAATGTCGTGATAATTAAAATTGAAGTAATCAATGTTTGTGGGATAATACTTGAACTTAAAATCCACTTTATTACTTGTTAACCATACACTTGCAGTGGTAATTCGAAATATATTTTTGTGAACACGGTCAGTTTTTGCTCAATGTGATCGTGCTCTAAACGTGTGGAGTGCATGAAAATTTGAAGTATTAATTGCACATTTCTCGTTTCTAAAATTAAATTATGATAACATATGCAGTTGAGCATTAAAATTTGGGTAGTAATTAAAATGTGTGCAAAATTAATTAGTGCATGAAACTGGTGTTTGCTTTAGAAATGCATATTGCTCTTACAGAATGTAAGGAGATGCTGGGAATATTATTTTTCAGAACTTTCGTAAAATTGTTTCCTTTCATTATTCACATAATTGCATTTAGAAATAGTACTCTAATGACTACCACTTTTGCAAACTGTCATTTGCCAAGCATTGTGTCATTTCATTTGTATCGTTGAAGTGACGTCATGGTCAATTATATTTATTGGTAAAAATTTTAAATGATACGGTGCAAAAGTCATTAGTCTGTGTTTATTAAAATCTTTCCAAGTGTCTGCTATTGTTTTACGGGAATGTGTAAAATGGCATTGAAATTTGCTTAAGTTTCGAATAGCAGTTTTTTTTATGACTCAAGTGTTCGAGTTTCGTCCGAATAATCCTGAGTGTTGGCCTCCCCCCTGATTCGCCACCCGGGTAAACTCGGATGCGATCACAACTTATGTACACTTAGACCAAACATTTGGAAATTGGTTCTCCTCCATGTAGACCTCCCTTTACAACGTGCAGACAGAATCCCTGGAGGGGCGACATAGCGCACCATAACTTTCCCACCACAAGACATCTGTCTTTCAATATAAATGTTACCTTCCAACTGCCGCGAGATCGAACTTTCGATACTCCGTAGAAAACCCTCATACTTTACCACCGCGCCATGCTTGTGGGGGCATATTCAAATAGCAGTTTGTGAGTATGTGTGTTACTGTCTGATCAATTATGAACAAATTCCATGGAAACACATAACTTGTAAAATTATTGATTTTCAAATGAACAATAGTGACTTTGAGAGAATAAGTTAGGTTCATATTTGCATTAAACAAAAGATATGTTGATCTTTAAAGAATTGGATTATTTTAAAAGAATTGGAAAGATGTGTTTTTCTAAGACAAGCCACCGTGAAGGAGGAGGCCACTATAACGTAACTTAGTTCCACATATTCTAAATGGCGTTTGGTAATTGCATCAATTGCCAAATCTTGTAATTTTGTTTAAACATGGGATTAAAGGAGATAATGTATACAGTCTATCCCGAAGATAGACAAATTTGTATTGAAGCTATAGAAGTATTTAAAAACACTTTGAAAAGGAGAAAAATTGGCTACTAATTTGGGGAATTGGTAGTCTTAGATGTGGAAGTACTAGAGTACATTTCACAAGATATTGACATTCCTAGCATTTTATATCTTGACTGGAGGTAGAATGAAATTATCTATTCGGTGCATAAATATAATTAACGGTATGATCAAATTTTATGTGATTAGATGAATATTATGTGGTAAAACTAAATCCAACTAGAATTTTGAGGGTATGATTGTTTTGCATAATATTCTCTATTAAAGTTTGGATTGTTGGAAAAAATGAGTATGTGGTTGACTTTGGCATGAGTTTTAAGTTTGACCCATTTGGCTATTTTAGAAGATAAAGATTGATTTATGTTCTCCTCCGTGAGTACATCGAAATCATGTATTTACTTACCAAAATTGATGCTCGGGTGAATGAGAAATTAAAGCTCAAAGTTTGTCAATTAAAAGAAGTGTGTGTTGGTGGGAAAACTAGAAATGTGTTTATCCCATATAGGAAGTTGATGAAAACAAAACCTACTTTAAAAATGGTTGCACTTTGAAAGTGTGTAATCATGTGTAGCATAGAGGCTCTCTCCACGTGCACACGCAAGGGGATGCAAATCACGGACCGAAATAAGCTTTGGACCTTGAACTTGTGTGCGAGCATGACTTGCGTACAAGAATTTCGGACCGAAAGGACCGAAAAGAGTGTCCACGTTTTGCTACATTTTTGTTTTATTCAACTGACTTTTCATTTTCTGAAACTGTTGAAACTCATGTAGTAATTGCCATTAAGTGAATGGACAAGTTACACTCTCAAGAGCCAAGTATTTATCGGTCTCGTTTTTTCACTTTTCTACACACACGAATTCATCTGAAAATACACAAGAAACTTTTCTGCATGCAATTCGAGTTCTGTCTGGATATATTTTAATTTCTGTTTGAGTCTTTGAGGTGGTATTATTCAGACACTAAATCATTTCGCTGAAGTAGTATTTGTAGTGCTCAGATTTGACCACTCCATTGTATCCTGGAAGCAAACACTCAAATTAAATTTCAAGCACGTACTTTGAGGGGTCAAATCAGTTTTAAGGAAACTGTGTTTGCACAAGCCTTGGTTTGAAATTTCTTTTATCGTAATTTAAATTATTTGTTCTGTTATCTTATTCAAGTTGTTAATAAGGTATTTGGTACATGTGAATACGATGTCTCTATTACTTACTTATACGGTATGTGTAAATTATAAATCCACTAAGTTGCATAAATGATATCGGTTGCGTATACTGTATCAGTCTTGCATATACAGTATATGTTGCATATACGGTATCAGTCTAGCATATACGGTATTAGTCTTGCATATATGATATCTATCCTGTAAATGCGATATCGGTGCTGTAAATACGCTATTTGTCAATAATTTACTCGTTAGCCGGTATTTATCCACTTAAATATACTACCAACATGGATACACCCCAAGGTTGTGGAGGTAACATTGTTTTCTTTGAATTAGAATATTGAGATATTTGAGAATATTTGAAATGATAAATTACAGTGTAATGAATACCTTATTAAACTTAAGATGCGCATGTTGTTGGAAACTGAATATGCGATGCAAGAATCCAAAATATATTAGTAAATATGGTTTACTATTAAGAATGTAGTTATTTCGTGGAAATCTTTAATATAACTTGAGAATTCAAAGAAATTAGAATTTTCAATAAATTAGAAGGAAACATGATGACTTTAAAGATTTTGGAAGGATTTCCTATTTGGTGACAATATGTGCTTGTTATATGATTTAATCAATATTGTTAGCTAAAAATCACATTACATAGAATATAGTATTTAATGGTGAGTTGTGGCATCCCCCATAGACAATACTATTTGGCAGTTACTCTTAAATTACTTAATAATGATCATTTTATTAAAAGATAACCTGACTAATATGTCTATAAATGGTTATTCAGAGATAACTGCTCATCAAGGGAAATGGTATAAAGTCTAAACTAATGTTTCAACATAATGTAAACCTAATATGCAACTGAAGATCCTATGGACTACGTTCAATTGGGAAACTAATTCTAATTGACTCAATAAGTAGCACTTTGGAGTTTTAACTCCTCCCCATTTCTAGAATGCATATAAATATTGCCTATTAAAGATCAGTTAGGATAAGTTATGCTTTTAATAATAACTATATCGTATAAATAGTACAAATGGAGTATTGTTGGGTGCTCTTTATAACATCACTTGTGTGAGTGCGAGTTTGGCCAATTCTATGAGAATTTTACTTAGGTGACTTTTCTAGTGCACTTGTAGAACCAAAAAGGTTCACGGCCAAAATAATGAATATAATAGAGAACCAAAATTTGATATGAGAGATAATTTGTTCAATTCATTGTCTAGGCTTACAATAACGGTTGACCTTCCAAAACGTTGCACTCACTAATTAGCCAAGTAAGTCTGATAGATTATTACTAAGGAAGGTTTAAAACGAAAGCTACTAATCCTGATATATTATATATCAGAAGATGCAACCGTTCAAAGAAATACATGAAAATCTATAAATATGAGCCTCCAAATTCCATTTTCTTCACTCCAATCAATTCCACATAATTGATAGCTAATTCTTTCCATCTCCAAATTATGTCAAAATAATTTCTAAATGATATTCGGATTCATGTTCGATATTTAATTTTCAATATCTTCAATTCTAGAAGAATACAGTTAAACATTAGTTCACTTGACAAAATTAATATTGTGCTATATTTATTATGGAAGAAGTATTGTATCTTGGAAGATATATGTCCATTTGATCCTACTAGCACCAATGAATGGGACGAAATTCGTTTAAGGAGATTTGCATTCGTCATTTTGCTTAACTTTTATGCACATACTATAATTTCGATATGTCATTACTCTATCTGTATTTGCATGCACTTGTTTTTAGTTAAAAGAATATAATTTATGCATAATTTATCCAACAAATTATCTGACTATTTACTGTATATTAATAGAAGAAAATTATCTTTAACACGCACAGACTTGCAATTGGTTACAACTTGCATGATATTAACTGCATCTGTGCTTTGCAGAGTTACAAGCTAGAAATCTTTAAACATATTAATTAGATTGTTCATGATGCATGTACTGGAAGTATTTGACAATTCACAGACGTGCTGATGGCATGTACTGGAAGTATTTGACAGTTCACAGATGTACTGATGGCAAATGCCAATAAATAAATATGGGATAAAAGTGAAAATGGCTGCAATTTTTCATTTGTAATGGTTCATCAATTATCATCCGTTGAGTTGTGACGGAACGTAATTTAATTTTTTACATGGAGTATTATTTGTCAACGTGCTTGTAGGTTTTTTTTCTTTATTTGATAATCCTACATTTTTGGAAGTATGAAAAGCCAATCATATCCATCGGAAGAAGCTTTAGACTTGTTACATACCTAACCTTTATCTTCTCCCACCAGCCTTTTGTTTTCTTGTCTTCATTAGGTAAATTTTTGAAAGTCTATTATTGTAACATCTCTATTATTGTTGGCGTAATGCTTCTTTTGGTTTTTAATTTAATTATCAAAACCATCTGAATCTGCATTTGTTACTAGCAAGATATGGTAAAAAATAACTCGTGTAATAAACTATTTGAATCATGATTTATTGTCATTTAGCATTTCGTATGAAGGACAGTGGGCCTTGCTTTTCCCTGTTCTGTAACACTTGGCAAAGCATAGTTTTACATGTGCTGAGAGCCCCCACAATACTTTGGGTTTTTCCCTTTGTGTAGAAGACATAACCCCTAAACCCTCTCACTTGAGGTGGAAAAGTAAAAAAAAAAATATAAAATATAAAATTATCCACTCCAGTGTGGGTTGTTGGTGGGATTCTCCTGTACATGCAGCATGTTTTCAATACTTTTTCCTTGCGAAGAAAGTAGATTGAATTTTGTGAATTTGATTCTCTAAAGTAGACATGGCATCGAGTGGATCAATTTCAAATATTTTAGTATTTGAGACTCTCAATTACATTAGGTGTTTTACAAATGGAGCTATTTGGGTTCACATAATTACTAAAATCAAACTCAAATCGAGTTTAGTTTTATCCATAACATTTTTTAAATGATAATACAGATTATTATTTTTTCAATATCTAGCAAAAATGAAGAAATGAAATATGTCACCCAAAACATATTTCAACATTTTCTTAATCCATTGATGAACGTGCCACCAAATAGCATTCATAATTAGCAAAATATAACACAAAATAATATTCAATATCTAACATAACATAAACAATAAATTACATATCCAAAGAACAAAATAATAATAATAATAATAATAATAATAATAATAATAATAATAATAATAATAATAAGGGAGTACTACATTCTACATATGCTGAAAATGGCATAAAATTTATTCATTTGAAAATAGTATAACAAACAACATTGTCGAATTTTTTATATCATTGTTTTCTTTGCATCTAGTGTCAAACTAGCCGAGTTGCTCGTTGGCTCGGTCGCACGACTCGTGAAAACGGGGCTCGTGGGTGGCTCGGGCTCGTCGACCACTCGGCTCGTGAAAACGAGACTCGTGGGCTCGAGCTCATCTCGTGGTGAGCTCGTGGTGAAGGTTCAGTGACTGTCCAAAGTGGCCGTTTTGGCCACTTTATTATTATTATTTTTCCTTTTTTTTAACTTTGTAAATATCCCAATCAATTTTCAAATTTTTTCACACAACATTTCAACAAATTTCACTCTTTTCTACATTCTATAATCTAATACGCGTCTACATTTTCATTTTTACCTTCAACTTCAACTTCAATTTTTCAATATCAATTATCATTTATCACACTATCTACATTTTCATTTTTACCTTCAACTTCAATTATTCAATATCAATTATCACACAACAAATTTATAATTACAATCTTACACATCAACTTTCTTTCAATTCTTGATTTCTTTCCATGCTCTTTATTTACTTATTTATTTATTATACATTACATCACAATTCACAAATGGATCCACGGTCATTTGTTGAGGGCTTGTTCGGTATTTTTCGAAATGAATTTTGCGGTATGATCGAAGTACCCATTCCTGAAAATATTCCATATTTGGATGCTCATGGAAGTAGTAATCCAATTTATTTGAATGACGTTGATGTTCCTGAAGCAAAACATGAGGATGAACATGTATTAGATATTCCCGATGCAAGAGGAAAGTGAAATGCGAAAAACGGGCAAAATGTTGGGATTACTTTAAATTGATTCCAGCGGGTCGTATGGTTAATGGAGTCCCAAAGTCTAAAGCAGTTTGTAAAATATTGTCAACAACCATTGACATGACAAAAATGCATCGGTACCACCCACTTCAATCGTCAATACAAAGTATGTGTAACCACACATGGGTTTCTTGCTGCTGGTCAAACACAACTGCAATTTGGTAGTCTAAGCGCTGGTTTTACTTCTTCAACACTTTCCAAGTAAATATATTCGAAGGAGAAAGATCGAATGGGAATGGTGAAATTCATTTCCGTTGCTGAGTTGCCTCTAACAATAGTGGACAACCAACATTTCGTCACGTACGTAAAAGAATATCTTCAACTAAGATACGTTGGGGTAAGTCAAAACACTCTTCGTTCAGATACAATTGAATATTTTCTTCATACAAAGAAACAATTGATTACCGTTTTACAAAAATATGGAGGTATTATATCATTAAATTTAGATATATGGGAATGGATTAATAAAATAGCTTTTATAACTGCAACTGCACACTACATAAACCAAATTTATTGTTTGTATAAAAAAATTATTGCTTTTAAAATTATTAAATTCTCTCACAATGCTAACAATATATATAACGCTATTATGAACATTATTAGAGACTATCATTGCGTGAGTAAAATTCGATCATTTACATTCGACAATGCTAGTGTTAATAAGACGGTTATTGATAAATTGTGTAGGGTATTACAGCCTGATTTCAGTGGTTATTTGTTTCATATTCGTTGTATATGCCATATTTTTAATTTAATTGTACAGGATAGTTTGAAACATATTAAGAATGAAATTCAAAAAATCAGGGATGCATTAGTATATATTACTATTTCACCTAGTAGAAAAGAAGCATTTGAGGAATTTTGTGCGGAATTTGGGGTGATGAATACGAAAGCATGTTAGTGACGTAAGACATAGATGAAACTCTACTTAGTGTTCAAATAATGCGAATTTTTTGAACATTTAATAATTGAATTTTATAACAATATGCATATTAGAAACAGTGATAAAACTATTTTGAATGACTCCGATTGGCTTTTTAACTTTTAAAATTAAATAGTTTTTGACAAGTTTTTATTACTCTACAAATATTTTATCTGGAGTTTAATATCTCAATGGTTGTATGATGCTTGGACGTCTTTATATAATTGTAAGGGCTTATAATAAATATAAAAATGACCCTAATTTTAGTGCAATTATATATTACGTGGAATTAAAGTTTAGAAAATATTGGGAAGACTTGTATATATTATTTCCTTTAGCACGCATCATAGACCCTCGATACAATTATCAAGTACTAAATATGTAATTGATCAAATTTCAAGAGCTTTAACTTTTAATACACCTATCATTTATAGAAATTTAGTACAAACTTTACGTGAAATCTATAAATTATATGCAGAACGAATGGGTGCAAATATTAGTTGGGTATTTTCTACACCTATTCATCCCACTGATATTGAAGAAGACGACGCTGAAATATTAACTTCATTCGAAGGCATTAACACGTATATAGATATGATGAAAATGCAATAGGTTCATCTAGTAGTAATTTGTCTACCACATGTAATCAAACATTGGACACAAGTCCAAATTCATTGTCTGCTAAATTAATTGATTGCTTTAATCATAATATGTCTAATAACAAAATAATTAAAAAATGTTCAGAAGAAGTAATTAAATTCTGGAAAAAGTAAGAACGATGATGGCCAGTGATTTCTGCTATCATAAAAGGCATACTAACATATTCGGTTAACACTGTAGCTAGAGAGTCTACTTTTAGTACATGTAGGAAGGTTTTGTTTTGTTAGGTTCTCGATAATTTGTAATTGGCTATTCTGTGAATAAAATGAATGAAATTGATATATTGTAAAATTTTTAAGGATTAATGTGCAAATAGTCAAAAGTTAGGTGCTTAGGTCAAAGGTTTCGAAAATGGGAAAAGAAGGAAAACGACGCGAATTTTCGCTAGACTATCGCCAAGGTTTGGCTCGAGCTACAAAAATAGAAACATCATCGCGGACCGTCGCCAGGCCTTCGCTCGAGTGACAAGGTTATACGGGAAAGTTTTATTTCGCGATTTCAAGGCTTTCTCCCTGGCCCATCTGTTTTGTACCCTACTCATAAATTCCAAAACTCTTATGTACGAAATTCTCAAAGTCCAATAATTGAGAGAGCTTCATCTGTGAGAGAATCATTTCATATATTCTTTCAACCTTCATCTACGTGAGAGTTTTGGTGAGAAAAATATCAGCCCAATAATCCAAATACCAAACTACTACTTTCTCTACATTTGGTCAGAGTTCTGAAAGATCGAACGAAGTTGACAAGAGTTCCTGTTTGAGAAGGACGTGTCGTTCTTCGTGATCCGCGGGAGATAAGCGAATTCACAAGACTTGAAATGCTGTAAGGCAGCAGATTCTACGGAGAGCTTTGGCAACATCAGCTAAGGATTGGTACATGGGAGCATGAGATCCATGGAGAGCTGTAAGGAATGAAGTCGGGATATCAGATAGTACGGGTCGTCTATTCTGGTAGGCTGTAAGTTGTTAATTTCGTTATAGTGGATTGATTGACAAAGTGCCATGAGTTTTTCCCCTGGGTTTCTACGTGATCATCCTGGCGTTTATTTACTTCTTTCATTATATTGTTTGATCATACAAGCTGGGTTATTCAAATTTAGGAATAAATTGACTTGTATGAATACTCAACTAGAGAAGAATTAAAAAATGACTTGTTGCTGTTTAATTCATTAGCAATTTTAGTTCCGCATTATACACCTATTCACCCCATCTAGGTGTTATTAGGATCGAACTACGTGTTTTTCATGTTCGATGTCAGGAGCCGACTTAAATAAGATATTTTGGAAGCATTATTGTACGTGAAAGATTGAGAAGACGTTCATTTTCAACTGTATGCCGAAATTGCATGTCGTCTGGTAAGTGATATTTAATTTAACCAATCAAAATTTGTTATTTTATAATACTGTTTTTAATTTCTTAATTTTTTTTTTTTACACGAAACAAGTTATTTGCCTACAATTTTTAACTTCATATACTCAAAATTTAAGTAGCCGATCTCAAACCCGAATAAAGGAGGGGTCTTTAATTTTTTAAAAAAATTAACGAGCTCGTGAGTCAAAACTCGCCTCGGTCAATAAGCAACGAGCTTGAGGGCTGAGTCGAGCTCACCCCTCTAGCAATGAGTCGAGCATAACTCGGCTCATTACAGACGAGCCACGAGCATTGCCACCTCAATATCAAGGTGAATAAATTGTTAAATATAAAAAAATTATAAAGAGCACAATTTTAGTTTTAGGTATCCATGATTTCGATTAAAAAATTTAGAATAGTCTGGGGTTCGATCGGTTCTTAATTCTCGATTTTAGTTCCTAATTTTCCTAATTTTTCTTTTAATAAAATCCTGAACATTTGATTCCGATTCTAAAAATGCCCACCCTACTTCGAAGTTTCAATGGTTAGTCTAATAATTCCTTGAATGGTAAGCCATACTTGTCCCCACACTCCCCCATCCAGTAGTTAATGAAATTTTAAATGTTTGGAAACATATTTGATACAATAATTAAAGCAGGTTGTTTAGGATTAGTCTGATAGCACGTATAACCTCGTTATGCGCTTATAGATGAGGACGAGTTACTATAAGTTAAAAGAAATGACAGGTGATGTCTTCACTTGTTTTCTTCTATTGATTCTATGTATTATATGTTTTCTGAAACGCGTGCAAATTCATCTTCGATGCCATAAGAAGTATTATTCCCCATTCCTCAAATGTGCAGCTGCTTCAATGCCATAAGAAGTATTATTCCCCATTCATCTTCAATGTCTTCACTTGTTTTCTTTAATTGATTCAATGTATTATATGTTTTTTCGAATGGTTTAGATTACAGTTAGTAGTGGGGTTGTAAGCAAAAATCGTCAAATCGAATCGAAACTACATTTTAGAAACCTTCGGTTTGGTATCACGTGGACCCGTCAACGAAATGGTTTTGAACCAAATTTAGGTTTGTGAATTTTAATTACGATTTAAAACCAAAACTGACCGTCGAAAATAATATATAAAAATAAAAAAAATTAAAATAATGAAATTTTTTGAAAATTCATCCAAATATGTAAAATTCAATAGATTTATCATTTATGTATTTTTGTCAATTTATAATTTTCTATATATATATATTATTACCAAATAATCCTAATTTATATCTAATAATCTCAAGACTAATCTAATATATCAAAAATCATTTTTCTCTTCAGAATTCAAATTTCTACAGTTGCTTCTGAGTCTGCATTCTCAACTGGAGGTTTTATAATTTTCTATATATATATATTATTACCAAATAATCATAATTTATATCTAATAATCTCAAAACTAACCTAATCTATCAAAAATCATTTTCCTCTTTAGAATTCAAATTTCTATTGCTGCTTCTGAGTGTGCATTCTCAACTATAGGTAGGATACTTAATTCCTTTAGGAGTTTATTAGGTGTAAGGATGGTTGAAACTTGTATATGCGGAAATAGTTGGTTGTAAATTAAAAATGAGCCTATAGTGATACACCAATATTTAGATGAAGTGAAAGCATTTAATGATTAAATGAAAGTTATCATAATTTTAAATATTCTCTTATTTATCTAGTATCCAATATTATGATTATGTAACAAATGTATTTATTTGACAATGAAGACTATGAATCATGTGTGACAAAAATTGATGTTTGAGTATATGTGAGAAATTGAATTCGTAACAATATACAACGTCAAGCTTGTGTAATTGTTATGTTT
>CAIGRO010152831.1:0-13544 GCA_903798355.1 Fraxinus baroniana | reverse complement strand
TTTATTTAATGTTTTATAAACAATTTCAATAAGTAATTTAAAAAAATATCTTAAATCGTTTATTTTTATTGTTAATTTAATGCTTTGAAAACAAATTAAATAAGTAATTTAAAATAAATATTTTAATTGTTTACTTAATATTTCATTGTAAAAGAATAATTTTTAATTGTTTATAATATTAACTATAATTAATAAAATAAATAAACAATTGAATATTTAATAGTTTATTATTTATAACTAAATAATATTTTATTATCTATAAACTCTTTTTTCGTGAAATTTTCAAGTTGTTTAAAAAAAATTAATTGTTTATGTAATATTTATCTTAATTTTTTATTTTAATTGTTAAATAAGTTAATTATTTATTTCAATTAAATAATAAATAAATAATTAAAAATTCAAGACAAAATTAAAATATAATTAATATTAAATAATATAATTAGAAATTAATTTTAAATTAATACTAAAAAAAGCCCAATATTAGATAAAAAAAAGGGGGAAAATTCATTACATGTGTATTATAAACTATTCCATATTTTACTGTGATTTAAATCATAATGTTTATTTTACTAATTTCACGAATAAAATGATCTGATTTACTTACGTTAGGTCTTTCCATTTCTGGGTTTCTAACTGACGAAGCTCCCACCAATTTCACGGGGCATGACTTCAATGGTGGGTAGCTGAGATCAAGGGTTTCGAAATTCAATTTTATTCTGAATAAGCATACCTGGTTTGAAGAACACAGCAGAACTCGTACTCAAATATTGCGTTCATCCACTTTTTCTTTCGAATATTACTTCAGTACATCGGTGAAAAGGCCGATTTATTTGGAGATTCCATTATTCCTTACCTTCCGCGACATATAAGGTACTACACACATCACTGCGTTGTATATTGTGTGTGTTTTGGTGTGGAGACCACCATTCCCGATTTGCTTATTTTTTCGTTTTGGGTGATGCTTAATCAATTCGTCAATGATAGCGTGCCATATATTCTTCCGCCGATTTATACTGATGATTATGATGAGCTAATGTATATCGTTGAAATTTGATATGATTTGTTCATCTATATCATTTTGGTTTGAAACTTTATTTTGCCTTGATTGATGAGAAAAAAAAAATTGTGGTATGTCATAATGAATCTGATGATCTGATATAGCATAGGATGATTTTTATTTTTGAACTCACGTCAAAAATGTTTTCATATTATCACCTAACGTGCGATATGTGAGTAAAATTTTATTCCCTGTTCATATCACCTTATATTGTGTCATGTATTTTTGTATGTATGCAGAGATAGAATCAGTCAATGTTTTCGTGACGTGCGATGCGAGAACATTTGGTATTCTTGTGCCTAGTGGTACCACGTATGTGGATCTTGTAGAGATGATATTGGCAGAAATGAAGTTCAGTTCCAGTGATGCTGTCTTGAAAATAGAATATGATGTTGGTGGAAACATGGCACCATTGCGGATTGAAAATGACAACTCACTTTTCTTCTACATGGAGCTCAAAAGGAAGGATCCTCGGTTAACATCATACGTACTTAGTGTTGACATTGAGCACGTTTTTAACACTGCCAATTCACATGTTGCACTTGTAATTGAACTTGTAGTAACACGTCCCCTTTTAATTGACACATCAACCTCGGTTACTGCAATTAATCAGTTTTCTGCTAGCGTGCCTTTTAATGATCTGCCCAATGATGAAGAGGAGAATGATGAGATGTATACTTTGGTTTCTAAATCCAGTGAAGAATGTGTTGCAGAAAACCAGGTTTTCAGGGATAAAGATGTGATGAAGAGTAGTGTTGCACTCTATGCAATCAAAAATAACTTTCAGTTCAGCGTGTATAGGTCTGACAATCGTGAATACGTGTTGAAATGTCGGGGCGAAGGATGCAGATGGAAATTTAGATCTTCAAGGATGGGTAAGATAGAAATGTTCAAGGTTCGTTATATACGCAATGGACATAGCTGCCAAATGGATACAGTTATACGAGATCATCGACAAGCCAAGAGTTCATTGATCGGTGAATTCATAAAGCATAAATACACATCGGCAAAGGCAGTCTACACACCCATCGCTATCATTCACGATATGGCAACAACATACGGGTTGACTTTATGTTACGGTAGGGCGTGGAGAGCTCGTGAGCATGCATTGGAAGAGGTTATGGGAGATCCTGATCAGTCATATGCTAAGCTACCAATGTACTTAGCTGAGCTAGAACATATGAATCCAGGCACAAAAATAGCTATAGAAATTGACGGTGATGGACATTTTAGATATGCTTTCATGTCTTTGGGTGCGTCCATACAAGGATGGAGTCATTGCAAACCCGTGGTGGTTGTGGACGTAACTTTCCTCACCGGCAGATACGGCGGAAGCCTGTTCACTGCATGCACCCAAGATGCGAATAATTCTATATTTATTTTGACGTTTTGGGTTAGGGATTCAGAGAGCAATGACTCTTGGAGTTGGTTCCTTAGTCGTTTTAAGGAAGCATATGGAAAGAGGGATGGCATGTGTATTGTCTCAGACCGCCATCAAAGTATCGAGTACGGTGTTAATGCCGTTTACCCGGGGGTACATCATGGATTCTGTGCACACCATCTGTTGCAGAATTTGAGAAAAGCATATGGCAAGTGTGCAAGCGAAATTACAAGGCCTTTCAATTCAGCAGCGAGAGCATACACAAAGCAAGACTTCGAATATCACATGAAACAACTCGACGAGATTAACAAGGATATCAGAGCAGACTGGTAAAAATCTCACAATGTCTTCAATAAGTCCATGATGTTAATAAGTTTTAATACTGGTTGTGCCTTTGATTTTGATAAGGATATACTTATTTCAGATCCAGTGTTGTCATGCAATTATAATGCCTTTCCTGTGTATTAGAACTTGTCTGTTGAAATCCCCCATTTTTTTCCTTTTCAATCAGCTCACACATACGTACCAATGACCACGATAATTCAACATCTATTGAAGTACTTGGACATAATATTAATTCATATTTTCAGACTGTACAAATGAAATTCTAACATCTTATTTTATATATTCCATTCAGGTAAAAGTAGGACTTGATAAATGGTCCAGGTCACATTCTCGTACAAACAGATTTACATGTATGACTTCAAACATCGTTGAATCGGTAAACGCAGTTACAAAAACATTTAAGCATTGTCCCATTGATTATCTATTCGAATCGTTGAGGCACGTGTTGCAGATGTGGTTTTCAAAGAATAGAGGTTTCGCTGAATCGACTTTCACCCAACTTGCAACAAAACTAGAACAGTTGTTGAGAAGCAATGCAATGCGGTCACTGAAGCTTAAGGTTTGATTTATTCCTCAAAATTACCTCATATAAATGTTCATATCTATATATGATATTCAAATATTCCTGTGTATAGGTAAATTCACTTGATGAATGTTCAAATTGTATCTTTAATGATCTATTGAGAACTTATACATCCATGATTCAAATGACTAATTGTTATTCAAACTTTCATTATCTTAAAACTCAGGTGTCAGCATCAAATGACTACTTGTACCAAGTATCAGATGATAACTCACAGCATGTGGTGGATTTGAAATTGATGACCTGTACGTGCAATCGATTTCAGTTTGACGGGGTTCCATGCCAACACGGAATGCCAGTAATTGGCGAGAGAGGTGAACAGCCGTACCATTATTGTTCAAAATACCACACAAAGGATTGTTACATTGCATCATACGCTGGATTCATAGTACCACTTGGGGACCATGCCCAATGGAAAGTAGATAAGTACCTTTGTCGTGATGAGATCTTACCACCCAAATCGAAGAGGCAGCCAGGAAGACCAAGAAAGGCTAGGCGAAGAACAAGGGTTGAACTTTCCAACCCAACTAGGTGTGGAAGGTGTAGCGGTTCAGGCCACAATAGGAGAACATGTAAACGACCGAAGCCTATGATCTATTTAGGGAAGCGTAAGTGAGGTGGTGAAAAAAATGTTTAGCAGATATCATTGGTCATTTGACTTTCATTTGAAATCATGGATGTATTGATTTTCAATTGGAATCATGGATGTTATTTCATTCAATTTTCAATCTGGGAAATAAATGTACTTCACTATTGAATAAAATTGTAATAAGATTGTCATTCCATTTACAAGTTTGTTCTTGTACCCTTTTGTGTAATTTACCATATGTGTGATGATTTGCTTTTTCTAGAGTGAATCCTTAATCCAGAATGATGAACTGAGCTTGCTGAGTTTTTTCGTAAATGATTTGAACATGCTGGTAGGATGGGACTTTGTGAGCTCCTGTTTCATTGAGACATTGTCTTTCTTAAGATCCGTTATACTCATTCTCATTCGTGCAACTTCAAGCTTCAGTTCTTAGTTTTCTCTTCTTACTGAAGCATATTTATCACTTGGAGAGATGCATCTACTTCCTGCACAGGAATGAAAACTTCTTTATGATATTACAATGCTGTAGACTTTCGGATGAATTAAAGCTTCCAAGTAGCTTTACTTCGAAAAATGACTCAATTTATTAATGGAATGGAAGTAGAATATTCCCGGTTGTGCAAGTAAAGATGTGACTGCTTATGCCATAGCAATGATATCAACATACGAAGAAACAACGCTAAAGTTATGTGGTGTTCTTGCCTTTTTTAAATTATGAAACTGATGGAGCATCCTCCCAAATTAATTTTAGTTGCAATTGGCATGGAGGAAAAAGTAACACACAAGAAAGTAGCAAAAAGTATAAATCTCGAAAACTCTGGCCATGAAAATTGATTGCTTGTGCACTAACTTTATACAATACAAGCAACTCCGTTTCTTTTAATCACTGCCTCGATTAGAATACACACACATATGAATTCGTTTTGTCACTTGATTACTTCAAGAATTTATATATAATATGATGAGACCTTGGGTAAAGTTTTTTTTGGGGTTTTGAGAGGAGGGGGGAGCCACCTGGATTCAATTATTTGCATATAAAATTAGAGGCTAATCCTATATTCACAACCAAATTTGGATAACTACCACTACCAATATATCCTAACTAGACCTACTATGAGCAAGGATTATGAACAAGTAGTTTCGAAAAACTTAGGTACCATGCAACAGCCTGCTGAACAGGAATGTTACCACTTGCTGTAATATGAAAAACTTCAAAGGACATTACCATGCAAAACAATCTAAAATTTCACAACACAACATCGACGATTGCATATTTCCAATTCGAATGTATTACACACTTCTGAATCCATATTATCTCTCATGCTTGACAATTAGCGAATAGGGGAGTACCAAAAAAAGATGAATGATAAAGATAACCATAATTTTAAATTTATTAGTTGTAAAATGTGTCAACTCGACATTCCAAAAACACCACTAGCATCCAAACTGAATCTACCCATCGAAGATAATAATTTTAAGCTGGACAAAAGATGAAAGAAGATCCTGTTTCACAAAAATCTACTCCAAAATAATAAAGACACAAATTATAGAGATTATATCTTCAACTAGGCAATAACCACGCCCTTCAAGTTCCTATCTCTCCTGACGCTGCGTGGCACGAGATCAAATTCGGTGTCATATTCTTCAATTTGCTTCTCACACCCGTGCTTGAAAAGCTGAGCTGCTATATGGAGTCTTGAACTTATAGCATCGAAATTGTGAACCATCCCAATTATATTGTGGTGAATAATATAGTCTGCATATTTAATCACGAATAGACCACAATTGTGCCTGCAAGTGTTTGAATTTAAAATTGGTTAGGTGCCGACCTATAACTTGACAAACACCCTAATTTGTGTAATATGATACATGTCGTAATAATGAATGAATACATCATATACATACCCAGTATCGTCTTGTGGAATGTTGGTAACTAGCTTCACTGATAGAGGTTCGACCTTCTCGACTGAATTCACGACAGTAGGCTTCCAGGCATTGAGCTTTACCATCAGACACGGAAGAACGTAGGCAAATGCTTCAACGTCTGCTATTACCATCCTGTCTCTGACCGTGACCCGACTTGAATTGTATACGTATAGAGACTTATCTTTAATGTCGAAGTCGGCAAGGATCCAATGCCCTTTCGTTTCCATCAGGATAGGTATGAGAACGTGTTCAACATTGGCCCAGTTTGTATTGCAGTGCAATGAATCCCCACTTGCATACTATATTAGAGTTTTGAAGTTGCAGATTGCATGTATGTCATCCTTGACAGACTTGTAAGCTGCCCAAAGAATCGACCCAAAAAACGAATCTGTGGTGGTCCCGTTGTAGGATATCACATCACGGAATTTTATCATCTTTCGAAAATAGTAGAAACATGTATTTATGTGCTACATTAAACATTTATTCCGATGAAGATAGTTAATACACATTCCATATGAAATAGTATTAAACAGATATGTAAAGAACATGTCATATTCATACCGAGTCCCTTAGCAAAATGTTGTGCTGAGATAGCTCGTGCCACCATGTCTTAGTTTCAACAGTGTAAGGGCCAAATTGAAAAGGTGGAT
This sequence comes from Fraxinus baroniana, assembly GCA_903798355.1. Classification (NCBI taxonomy): domain Eukaryota; kingdom Viridiplantae; phylum Streptophyta; class Magnoliopsida; order Lamiales; family Oleaceae; genus Fraxinus; species Fraxinus baroniana. The sequence continues at coordinate 7,013 of CAIGRO010152831.1, read as the reverse complement.
TGATGATGTCTTTTGATGGTTGAAACTTATATTTCCTAATAAAGTCATAAATTTATCTCATCCTTAGATATACAGTTTAAAAATATAACATAAACAAAAATATGGATTTATTTAAAAAAGCATACGTGTATCGTGGTTTGTAACCTTCGACGAACCATTCCTCAAATACGTGAACATCCTCTTCATCGGGGATAACCATAACATCTTTAAATGCATATAATGTGAAGTGATTATCGTCGGTATGCCCTATTTTTCAAAATCAAGGAATTCATTATATTTTATAGGATACATAAACCACATGCAATAATTCATGTGTTGGAATTTATATTTATAAGAAGAAAACCAAGGATGATCGAAGCTGATTTACAACCTGGGGTTGGAATCTGTAAATTAAAGACAAAATGAGGTAGAGGTGTTAGTGCTCATTCAGGTTATTGATCAGGATATAAATCTCTTATGTTTCGTCACACTTAAGGATTGTAATACCTGACAAGATTGTTTTGAGTGCATCATATGGCTCCACTTTGATTTTCAACTGGATAAGCTACGTGTTATGTTGCCCTCTCACCAACATCGCTGTCGACATATGTTCTGGCCGTTTTCTCGAAAACCTGAGGACATTGATAAAATACAGGGCTTCTTAAATCTGATTGACGTGGGTTTATCGGGTGCCGAAACATATATACTAATGTATGTCTCGTTAGTCGAAACTATATATAATAATGACATGTACGCGTGTGTACAACAAAAAAAGATCAACAACAAACATACCTGAGATGCATGCTTTGATTTCATCGAACTTGCACTCTTTATGATTTCATCCATCTGAATAAGATCCTTCTCTGTGTAGATTATGTCATCGGTCACTTCATTCGGAACTGTGTCGTTCCCATTGATGGCACGTTCCATGGGGGAAGGGTCGCTGACAAATTTTTTTATGTTCGTGCCAACTGGTGTTGACAACATGACAACATTGGAGCGTAATCCATCTCTAATCTGGGTAACCTGTTTGCTTTGATTCGTGATATGCTACGAGAAACATTGTTTTTATGTTAGCATAATATAAACATTTAGTGATAAAAAAATCATATTACCATACCTCAGTATTGGGTGTGACTGCTTCATTAGATGGAGTAGCGTTATCTTCTGTTGTATCTTGACCCTTCGCGGCATGTTTTTCGCCCTGACAAACATTTGTAAAATTGCCTCGAATCTGGAATCCACAGACTTTTCAAGTCAGTTCACGTTTGCCTTAATTTCATTTTGAGAACCTATTATCTGAGCTTGCGATTCCTTTATCTCAACCATTTGATTCATGAGATACTCTAGAACTTCAATTACAGGTGGCTGTAGATAAAAATTTCACAGTTTGAAATATATCTTAGTCTAGGTTACGTGCATAGTATTAACATTAAAAAACATATCGTTTCCCGAATCTTACCTCCCTATTTCTTGGGTTATCATTTTCCATGTCATTGTAGCATGGCATGAACGAAGGATTAGAAGAACTTGCATAATTGTGGCTTTTTACTTGGAGTCCTGGATCGTTGTGTAGGTCAGCACCTGCAGGGATCGATGATGGTATCGTCATGCGTTCCCTTTCCATTAAACCCTGGAAGTAAGGTGTCATCTTTTCATCTTCGGTTGGAATGAGCACTACAACTTCAGCCTGTAAAAAAATTATTCAGGGTTATGCATATTAGACACTATGATTTTTTAGATTCTTATATTCTGGACAACAATCTCAAAATTTCATATGTACGAATATAAAGTTGGATGAAATGCATCAAAGTAATGACATTCCATACCTCAGTCACACTGAATAGTATCTTATCGACGTTTGCAGATAACACATATTCATCCTTATTACTCCAGTTCATAATGCGAGGAAAGGTACGGTTGACTCTTGTACAAACCTTCCCAGACAAGTATGGAATGGACTGTATATCCATATCTGAAATGCAAGAGGGAATCCATGTAGTCTGTACGACAATATACCCTTGGGATAATTGATTTTAGGGTTTGGCTTGGCAAGTGCAAGCTTCAGGTACTTATACATGATTCGAAAAAGTTCTTTTCCCTACGGAAATGTTTCCATGTGTGGGGAGTCGACGAGTGTCATAATCTCATCTGCTACAACAAACCCACTCGTCGATGTGTATAGAAAACTCGAAATCGGGTATAGAATTCCTAACTTCACCACATCTTCGTCATCTGTTTTGGCAGTGAGGCTGTTAAAAGTATTTTCAATGTCTTTACTGTACACTCGCTTCTGATGTTTGAAGAACAGGTTCTTAATGCTACTATGACCGACATTGTACATGATGGTGTTATCATCACCGTGACACTTCAACCCGGTAACAAGAGCGAACTCCTCTATCGAAAACTTGATATGTTTGCCAGCAATTTTGAACCACATTTCACCGTGTGTGGACTGCCGTACTTCCATTAATAGTAAATTGTGAATAACCTGGTGTTGTAACTGCAACTCGCGCATCTGTAGAAAGTGTCCAAACAGGTTCGCCTAAACAAATCCTTCTGTGATGCAGTCATCTTGGTGTTCAATTTTGAGATAACTTTCTTCCTGAAGAAAACATTCAGGCTTCCACCAAATCTGTTCTCCTGAGGGATGTAGTATCCACTTTCCTGTAGCATGTAGTTGTATAGTTTAAAAATTCAAGAGTCAAACTACTGTGGTCGTAAATAAACAAATTATGGACAGTGTGTGAACTGCATATATCAACTACACAAACGATATGTGGATTACCAATACATGTAATATATTGATTTTGTTTGTGTATTATCTGGTGATATTTTAGGTACACTATAACTGATCCCGTGTTTGTACTGTACGTGTATATGTATGCTAAAATATATTAAAAGTTCACTATGATTTTTTTATCTACTTATTTTTTCACTATTTGCATATATCCAATTTCATGAGCAATAGGTTGGGGCACATAATAACAGATTGATAATTGTTAACATCACTTGCCTGTGGTTTGTGGATTATGGACATTCTCTTCTTCTTGGAGCTAGATTCGATGTGTATGGTTTCAATTTCCCTCTTGGAGCATTTCTTTATGTGATGCCTTTGAGTGTCGTTGTCTGCAATGTAATTTGAGCCTCTAATATCCGAATGTCCGTCTACCCCTTCCTTCGAGTCAGACAATATAGTTATCGACCTGGTTTTGCGCCTGGTTGGGGTCTGTACATTATCTACTTTTATTTGCCCGGTTACCTTTGGATTCATAAGTCCAGATGGAGTGCGAAGATCGTCTACTTTCGTAGAACTAGCCTGCTTAGTTCTTATGGGTAGGCTTGTTTGAGCAATCCAGACGGACCCCAGGTACGGTGGAGGATTTGGTGTTCGGTTATATGTATTACCTGCATCTTCTGCCTGATGCCTGTCTGACCTCATTGACAAACGTCTGGAAGTATTCCATTTGGACGGTTCTTGTTGAACAACTTTCTTCTTCTTGCTCGACCCCATAGCTAAACTCGACATTGGTGATGACATCTTTTGCTTACCGTATCAACAGATGGGGTCTATGTTGCGAGTGCGCTGTATTTCGAACTTGGGTTTGTGGTTTTATCGTCATACGTTATGGTTTATATATCGAAAAGTTGGGGCAGATTCACGATATTACAGTTGGAAGAGATGATTTTTGGGACTGAGACTAAGGATGAAATATAGCTTGAAATACGATTTGATGATGCAACGTAGCTTGTTGAAATGAATCTGATGATTTGATTTGGGAAGGATTACGATTCGGTGTTGCAATGGTAAAGGCGAAGATAAAGATAGGTTTTACTGTGGCCGTGATTTGGGAGTGGTGGGAGATCTTTTTACTGTGAGCGTGATTTGGGTGTTATAATAAATGGCTTGTTTGGTGGATAAAATTAAGCATTTACTATATTGAATATTAAAACTGGAGTACTTTTCATTTTTCCAAAATACTTTACATATTGTAGTATATTTGACGAAAATGGAATTGAAATGTAAAAACGGAATTATTTATATATATTAGTTATCTGGTGATATTTCCTCTAAAAAAAGGCCAACATCAGGCTCTAGGTACGATATCTGGGCCCAGATGCCTGTCTGTCTGGGCCTAGATGGGCATCTGGGCCCAATTGCCCAGATGGGCATCCCATTTGGGCCGTCTGGGCGAATTTCGCCCAGATGGCGGTACTCAGCAGCCAGCGACGGAGATCACCATTTCCGACAATCTCCGCCTCCCAAATCACCCCAAAACATGCATTTTATTCCATAATTCATAGATTTACAACAAATTCTACAAAGATAATCAACAAATCATATATTTCATGCTTTATATATTCAGTTAAATATAACCATGATTTGTAAAAAAAAAAAACATATAACAGTTCCCACCACTCACCTTTTTCAAGAGAAAATGACAATCTTGGAGTCCGGGTCGTCGATTTTTGGACGTCGGTTAGTCAAATGGGTGGTTGTCGTCGATGAATCAACTTTCTTTCTCTTTTCTCCCTCACTCTTCCAAGTTCACATGAGGGTAATGTTGGAAAAGTCTTTGCCGTTTAAGTTTTTATTAGTTTTTCCTTTTTTATTTTACATGGTCAAAGGCTATTGTGGAAAAATAGCCGAGTCGACTGGGTATTTTCCACCATTTCCTCTATATTCCACTCAGCCACAATGTTGTGATGTCTCCTTAGGCATCCAAATTGTAATTGAATTTCAGCCCAAGTGTAAGGCATGATGAGGCCCATTTATATCTTATTTTCTCCAAGTCCTCAATTATTTTAAAATAATGGAAGAGTACATAAAGAAGAGGTTAAGTTTGGCCAATTTCAAATTTAAGATATCAAAGTTTAAAGTTTCAAATCTAGACTTTTTCAAATTTTATTTATGACTTAATTAGTTAATTAAACATATATTTTATTAATTAAATATATTAAGATCACGATTCCATATAATTTGATAACAAACTCCATATAATTGGTCACGTATTATTAATTGATCACAAATAACAATTTTTTATATGCCACAAATTATTTTACGGTTACAATTCAAAAATTTTATAGGTTACAATTTGTTCATCAATCACAAATAAAAAATTTATATAAATTATTCAACGGTCACAAATCTATCAAATTAATAAGTCATATTATTCATTGGTCACAAATCACAAATTTTATATGTCATAATTCAAAAAATTTATAAGTTACAATTTGTTCATCGATCATAAATAAAAAATTTATACTTCATAATTTATTTATCGATCACAAATCACAAGTATTATGTGTCAAATTATTGATCACAAATTATAAAATTTTAAGGTTACATTTTAATAGTTAGTCACAACGAATCAAGTAACTGGTCACATACACCAAAACACCCCACCCCGATCTCGATCCACCATCAATAGTTGGTCACAAATCAACCAAATAATTGGTCACAAACACTATCATACCGCCGCCACTACCACAACAACACCACCAACAAAGCCACCAGCACTAACACTCCGCACCCGCAACACCACCGTACATACAATCAGTCGCCACCACATCCAAAGCAATACCATACACCACCGCACAGTACTCACTACACACCGCATACACCACCATCACCACCACACCATACACAGCACCCACTACACACCCCCACACCCAACCCCAACCATCAGACATAGCACCACACACTACTACCGCATCCAAACCAACCACCGCACACAACACCACGCCCGACCCAAATTTCTGTTGCCTATGGACTGTTCTCACTTCCAAAAGTACAAGCTATAGATACACTGCCAGAAGAAGAAGCCACAATGGCGATCTAAGACATTGAGCACTACTGTGCGCGACAGTATGAGTAGCAGCAAAGCGTGACAATTTGCGTAACAGCGATAATCCCGGGTTGCGCACGACGGCACTCAGTTTGCCGCCAGATGCTGCTTTCGCTGGTGAAGAGAAAGAGAGAGTGAGAAAAGAGAAGCTAGAGAGAAGATTGTGAGAAGAGATAAGACAGAGAAAAGAGAAGGATGAGGATGAGGACAATGAGGAAAATTCTAGGGTTTGTCGGTTTGGAATGAAATTAATTAGGGTTTGGGACGAAAATTGTATAATTAATATTTAATATTTAAAAATGAAATTTTTAATTTTTGAAAAGTGAAACCTTATATCTAAAATTTGAAATTGAATCTTGAAAACTCTGATTTTGTATAATTTCCACTTAAAATAATTCAAATCAATCTTGAGCCCAACTAATTGTGCAACCAACGTCTTATTTAATTTAGTTCAAGCCTTCATTTTCCAAAGTCAGGAATATTATCCCCAAACTTTCATCCAATAGTCAATTGATCATTCTTTCTTTCCCAATTACTTCAAAAAAAGGTCCAACACTTAAACAAACAAAAATTAACCCAATTTAAGTAAAATTCAATATTTCAACGACATAAAAACTTAGTAATATGGCCCGAATAAGTGCACAAAATGCACTTATCAATTCCACATAGATAACTATCTGAGTTTCAGTGATTAATCTCCAACGTTCGGTTGTGGAATTGGTCTTTCAACTTGAGGTCATTATACTAACTGATATAAAGATGTCATACTTTGATAATGTTGGATGTTGCTCTACCAATAGTCGCTAATACGACATCGTTTGAGCATGTCAAAATTCATATGAAAGTTGTGAATGATCAATAGATGATTTGTCACTTTTAGATAGTAAGAGATTATTATCTACATTTCATTCAATTAAGTTGATAATGAAATCCTTGGGCCTTAAATTAAATTAAATTTTATTTAGAAATTTTATCCTGAACTAAAATGATAATTTAATTGCAATTAGATTTGTATTCCAATTTGGAACATGTTAAGTTTAAGAGACGTGTCAAATCTACTTGAACTTATATTAATACTAGGTTTAAGCAACGTGCAATGCACGTTTGCTTAGTTTATAAAGCCCCCTTCTCTCTCTCTCTCCCCTCAACTAAATAAACGCCCCTCTCTCTCTCTCTCTCGATCTC
>CAIGRO010152813.1:0-17156 GCA_903798355.1 Fraxinus baroniana | reverse complement strand
GACAAGTTACAAAGTAATTGGATAGTTCCAAGTGGTTTTATCATCCAGCCATCATTAAGGGAATATAAAATGAAGTGAAGACATAGAGAAAGCGTCTCCCCGAATAAAAACTCTCGACAAGAGAATATATAATTTTCATTTCTTAGTTTAACTTTAAATCCTTCTTTCAATACTCGTGTGCTTGCGCCCCTTGGAGGCATTTTGTCTATTTCCATTTGTAAATCTTCACCAGTAAATATACCCGTTTTTGGAACTTTGTCTCAAGAGGTTTGTTCCTTACACAATCGTCTGATCCTTTCTTTAATTGTTAGCGAACTAAAAAAAAACCGTGAAACACAAATAGTTTCATCATCCATCCAATACAAATAAGTTTAGCCTAACATATTATTATGAAAATTACAAAGAAAGTAAAAGGAAGCCATCACCCGAATCATGTAAAATTGAATAAAATTTGGAATTTGACTCTTCACGCCTTTGGAATTGGATCCAAGAATGATGAATTCCTCCTTCTCAATGTATTTTTCTCTTCTTTTTCTCAAAAATCCCGCCCCTTTACAAAGCCACGAAAACTACTTTTTATACTAACCCTAAAAAAAAACATTACCAAAACAAGATTTCTCTTCGGGTTAGGGTGAGGTGCACACCTAGTAGGAGCCAAGGTGCGCACCTTAGACTTTAGGCTAGCCTCAGTCGAGCCCTAGGCTGATCAAATTGGTCCATCTCTTTCCAAAGATTCCACCTTGGCCCTTTCTATCTTGTTTTTTTTCCATTTTGTCCGGTCCTTGTTCTTCTCTTCATGTTTACTTGACCTCGTGCATTCTCGACTTTCATTTCTCAGTTCGAAATAACTTTTGATTCTTTTCATTTTAATCCTCATCTCCTCTTTTGCATTGGTCATTTCCACTTTTGTTGTTTTAGTCGATGTGAACCTAAAACGTAAAGTAAACCACAAATTTAGCCACAAATCAATCTAAATCATCACAAATATCCATATTTTGACAAACTAAATAAGTGAAATAAATGCACTTATCAATTGCCAATAAATAAAGCTAAGGTGGTGATTGGATTCTTAAAGAAGTTTATTTTCACCCGTTATAGCACTCTTCGGGCTATAATCAGTGATGGGCGCAAACAATTTTGCAATCGACATTTTGAATCATTGTTGGCTAAATATGGCATCCGAAATCGTGTAACAACTCCATATCATCCTCAAACAAGCGGCCAAGTTGAAATCTCTAATAAGGAGTTGAAAAGGATATTAGAGGTAATAGTAAGTTCTTCAAGGAAAGATTGTTATAAGAAACTTGACGACACATTATATGCTTGTAGGACATCGTTCAAAACACTATACCGGTTGATTTTTTGGAAAGCATATCATTTGCCAGTTGAGTTGGAACACCAAGCATACGGGCGATCAAGAATTTAAACTTTGATTTGAAGGCAGCAGGTCAGAAGTGGTTGATTCAGCTAAATGAAATGGATGAGTTCCGATTGGAAACATATGAAAATGTAAAACTCTACAAGGAGCGTAACAAGAGATGGCATGACATGCACATTCAGTGGCGAGAGTTTGCAGTGGGGCAGAAAATGTTGTTGTATAACTCTAAACTCAAACTCTTCCTGGGAAAAGTGAGGTCAAGATGGTTGGGTCCATACACTGTTACAAAAGTACTTTCGTATGAAGCTGTTGAGATCAACCATGAAAGAAAGGGAAACCTCACAATTAATGGACAATGGCTCAAACACAATTGGAGTTGTGAATTCTCCAAGGAAAAATCCATCGTTCACCTCAACTCACCGGAATGAATCAGATTCGGTACCGTCGAGCTATAAACTATAAACTAGCGTTAGTGGGATGCAACCCAACATATTTTTCCCTTTTTATTTATTTCGCTTTATGCATTAGTTTAAGAATTTTTCATGTTTTATTACATTTTAGGCACTTTAGGTTGGTCATCTTCCCTAGGGATCATTGAGAGTCTATGCATGGTCCCACTTGGTTTTAAATGTGTTGTGAATGAGTTTGAGGGTGTTGGAGTGCTATTTTACTAATTCGGTGCAAAATTCACGTGACCAAAACTTTATTTTCGGAGTCAACAGGTGTTTTTAAGTTTCGAAGTATTTCGGAACCAAGTCCGTGGCATCCACGCACACCCAATTTGCTTAAATATGTTTTGACAAATAGTGGAGGCGCTGGAATACCATGTCGTATTGAGGATTGAAAATCAAGTTTTTACAAAAAATTGACCAAAAAAGAGCTTTCACGTGATTGAATACATTTTCAAAAAAATTTCACATTGAACTAACTCGTCACACTCATTTGAACTTGTTTTGCATGGAAATCGAGGCAATGGAGGGCCATCGATGGTCGAAAAGAAAAATTCTCACTAAAACCAGCCGCATGCATCAAGTCAGGGCCAATTTTGGCCTTGACTCATTGTTCCATGCGGTCGCATGGAACAAAGTTCAGCCCCCCTTTTTATTTTAAACTGCACACATCACTCATACACCCAAACACTTCGACACCCACCACACTCACTTACTACATGAACACATATGCACATTACGCAAACTTACCCACACAACAACACAACACAACACTCACACTCACGTACCTTACAATAAATTCACACACACACACACCATTATCAAATTGATCATTCTCCATCAAGATTCAAGAATACAAGGTATGGCCAAATTTCTTTGCCCTAAGTTTTCAAATCTTTTTTCTTCATTGGTGTTTTCTTGAATGATTGATTAAAGAGATGGGCATTCGGTAGTTGATGGGTTATATACTAGTGAGTTACATTAAAATAAATTTTGGCTTTGAATTTGAACATGAGATTAAGAAGAGTTTGAAACCAAATAATGCTTCCAACGTGTTCGATGAAATGCTTAAGTGACAATTTAAGTGAAAAAAGGTTCATTTCGAATTTGACAGTGTTCACATGCATTTTAGATTGCATTTTGTGCTAATGTTCCTTACCAAATACCTTTGCACACACCAAGATCAAAATGGAAGACACATAGGCACACCATGGTTAGGCATACGACACCTCATGTCCCTCACTTCGTCCCTCGATTCTCTAACCCATATGATATTCGTTTGATCTGAATTTTGGATATGTGTTAGACTACTATACCTTCTTTCATCTGCCCAGAGAATGTTCGGAAAATTTTCAATTTTTCTCGACGATATCTGAAGGCAAACTTACTTAGTTGAACATGCGTATAAATGTCACAATTTCCCTCCTTTTGCAATGTTTTTGGGTTTTTGAGCCACATTTTAACATGTCTTATATATTATCCATCCTTCATGATATATTTTGACTACGCACATGACATAAATTTAAAGCATTGAAGCTTTTCTCTTATATTCTCTTCAAGCACCTTCACTTTTATTTTTTCATCACATATGACTTGCATGTTTCCATTTTTTTGTGTTGCAGAATGCCTCCGAAACTCACGTCCAAGGGAAAAGAAAAGCTTGGCTCTACTTCAGGCATGACCTGCACATAGACATTTGAAGGGGGGTGTGAGGCGATTCCTGAACAACGAAGCTCATGTCAAATACTTAGACCTAATCTCTCATTGGACAATCAACCCCGAGTGACCGATTAAACTTGATGACTTCTTGGGTTTTGATTTCATCACTTTGGTCAAAACTGTGGCTGGGAAAATTGGTAGAGAGATTGCGCCCTGTTTATGAAGGTCTAGTCCGAGAATTCTACTCCAACTTTAACAATGAGATTGACACACCTGAATCTGAGCTTCAGCACCTGACATGGGTGAGAGATAAATAGATTATGTTTTCGTCTGAGGTCATTCATGATTATTACCAGTTGTCTTAGAATAATGTGGTTCCAATTTCAGGTGACTTGCATTGGCATAAAGTAGTTGAAGTGTTGCTTGGGCGTGAAAATGTATGGCCACTACCAACTACTGAATGGCTTCAAATTGAGCTCACACCGTCTATTGTTATCTTATGGCCCTTCATGTACCACAACATTGAGCCACTTCACACTGTACCACATTTTAGAATCCTAAAGTCAATTTTCTCTATCATCTGGTTAGGGGACACAAAATGGATCTTGCTACCTTTATCTATGAGAAGATCCTTGTAGTGGGAGCTTAGGACGATCGACGTAGCTATTTGATATTTTCAAGTTTGATTAGCAGCATCGACAAGATCTTGGACATCACTATCCCACCAGGAAAACTTCCCGAGAAACTAAGCCCATTCATCAAGCGCAACACGTTAGATACGCAAGAGAGGGGTCGGGCGAATCACATAGAGAAGCTGGCACGAGAGCAACAAAGACAGTAGCAAGCTATACATGTGCAGGAGGATGCATGTATCGAGTTACCTCAAGCATAACCACCACAGGAGGACATCGACACACAACCGTTAAGATAGATGTTTGATACCATGACCGGTTCCAGTGGGATATTCAGAGTTTTCAGCAGACCTTTCGGGCCATGAGCACTGGGATGCAGATGATGTAGAATGATTGTCAGAGATCCATACACTTTACTTCTACTACCAGTAGGGAGCCCCTCGTCGCTCGGAGGGAAATGAAAATGATGAATAGGAGGTTAAGCATGTATGTTGGTCAGGTAGACAGTTTCGGGCAAATGAGACATGAGATCGACTCGACAGCATTGAGATAGAAGTTAGAGAGCATAGTACTATCATTCAAGGTCTTCAGGTTGAGCTATGTCAGTATTTCGAGATGATACAATAGATCTTGGCACGGTTACCTCCACCACCTGGAGATAGCACTTCGTTCCCAGTTTTCCACCACCACCCTCCATATTAATCAGGGGAGTATCATTTACTCTCTGTGCTTTAATTGATTACTGTCCTCACTTATGCCCGTTAGTTTTCACTTCTATCATATTTCAACATTGAGGGCAATGTTATGTTTAAGTTTTAGGGGGCATAATCTTCCATCAATAGCCGTGTTTAATTTATTGCTTCCCGTGTGTTTGTCGAGTGATAAAAAAATTGAATTTTGTTTTATGCAGTTTTCATTTAGTTATTTTTAGTATTTAGTTGTTTAATTTCTAGCATTAGGTAGGACTTGTGTGCTTGTGTGGGTTTGATAACCTTGCGGCAATGATATGGATATTGGAATAGATAATACTAGGAATTGTGGATATATGCATAATTTGATTGACCAAAACCTGTTACGTGAAACTTGACATAATCCTTGCACGGCACTCGTGTTTTGCATGTTGAGTTGATGATTGGTTCATTAAATAGAAAAGAGTTGAACATAGTGAATAAATTGAATAACCTCTTGTGTACTAAACTATGATCCATTTTTAGAATAGTTTGGAGGTGGTTGCGCCATTGCAAGGGAACATTAAGATAAGTAGGTCTTCTGTGCATGTCATTTTCTTGTATGGATTATCGTAAACCAATAAAATGAAAATGAGTTGAAAGTCTTAAATTTAGGGAATGTTTTAGAGGCTGAATGCCAATAAGATAAGGGGCATAGCACTAGTTGCTGTGTGAATAAAAAGAATACATAAATATTTTCTCAAGTCTGTATGACTCAAGTGAATAAGCCTACAAGGGTTTAAAACCTGGGTTATATAGAAAGTAAATTAGAAAATATTTGACAAAAGAATTGAAGAAGAAAACAAATAAAATAAAGATACCAAATACATTAACTTAGCCCCAAGACATTTGGTTGATAGAACTACACTTTTAATGCGAGGCAAGTAGGTTATTTAATCTTAACGGTTGAAGTAATAAAAAATAATAGAGTCCCTACTTGTTGAAGTGTGAACTTGTAATAGTACGATCAATCCAAACTAAGAGAGGGTAAGAAGTAGATGTAAATGAGTTCAACTTTAGAACACATCCCTGAGAAAATTGAGTGAAAAGAATAAGTTTGGGAAAATGTGTATTTACATGACCACTGGGGGTTGGAAATGAACTAATCATGAACTAGATGTGTTGACATGAGTTCATATACACACATTGAGTTTTACATTCAACAGGTAAAGGTTGATTTTAAATTATGTACTATTGAAACTGTTCCTTGTGTTGATTAATGATTATCAATCTTAAGACACAACGTATTATCAAGCCATGTTTTGTGTAAAATGAAGTCATTAACTTGTTTGATGATCAACAATAATTTAATTTTAGGGGATTTGATAAGTGCGTTTTTCAACACTTATTTTGCCACACAACATGATTAATTGTTGACAAAAATGTTTTAATATGGCTTAATTGAATATTGTTTCGTTTTGTAGCACTATATTGATGAATGTGGTCAACTCAAGACAAAAGGCACAAAAGAAGACCAAAATGGAAGATAACAAAAATTTAGAGATCAACATGCAAATAGTTGAAAGATGACCCGAAGCACGAATCGAGAATGTAAAGGAGTGAAGTGCTAATTCGAGGGGTACATGGGATGTTAGAAGAAGGATAATGACGAAAAGAGGTTAAAATGAGAGAAAATAATGACTGAGGACCAAATTGACAAAATTGGAAATTTGTCTCTCTCATGCGACCACATGGTAGAACTATCCATGCGGTCTCACAGCCTTGGCAGGGACTTCAAGTGCCCCAATTTCATGAACTATCCAGTCGCATGGTTACTTTCCGGTGCGAGAATTCTGATTTCCTTTTTCTATTCAATCACTTTAGAAAATGAATCTTGAGATGGATATAAAAGCTTAAAACCGTAAAAAAATACAAAGGGAGGAGGATTCCAAAAGAGAGAAAACCCTAGACTACATATTGAAGGAGATCTTGAGGCAAAAACTACAAGGAGAAACACAAGATTTACGAGTTTTCAAGCATAATATTGATCTGGTGATGTCTTTTCTTCAATTATCTATGTGTTTTATTATTTTCTCCATGTTAGGCTAGATATTTATGTACTAGGAGAATGATGAACCATGTGTTGTAATATTTTAATTCCGAGTTTTACAATTTTTGACATTAAACACAGTGTTTGAATTTGAATGATTTATATGCAATTATTCTTCTCCGCAAATATGTTTGCAAATGATTATGTGAATCTGGTGGCATATTTCATACATTCGAGAGAAGAGAAATAGGCTCGACAAAGTATAAATCATTGTAGGGTCCGATAGATGATAAAAATATACCGCTATACCTTATGTGAATCTCTAAGTGTTCACAAAAATTCATGCATTCTTGTATATTTGCATTCGTTATAGGGATATAGGGGGGTCGTATATGAGAGTAAGTTCAACATTACTCGATAGAGATAGTTGGATATAATATGAACATTGATTCTTCAAACTTCAATCGTGTTGTCAATTTGTAAAATTGGGATTAAAAGAGGTCATTGCACGAGGATTCGTGGTCCTAGTGTGCATTTCATTCATTAAATTTAACAACTCATTTTATAGCATTATTTTGCATTTTAGTTCATTTAGTTTAATTACAACCACTTTAGATTAGTTTAGACATAATTTTCACTACAACATAAATGCGATACTTTCTTGATTTGGTTAAGGTCAAGGTAGAAAAAATTGAACTAAATCAATCTTTGTAGGAACAATATCTGGAACTCTAAATTCTACTTTATTACTTGTTACGAACTGTAGCCTTATGGTGATTTTTATTTGAAATATATTTTCGTGAACAAAAATTGGAAACGAAACCCACATATCTCCCTAGAAGCTATCTTCTTACTTCTCTCTCAGCCAACCGCCGAATGCCGCCAATGTAGCACGCCACTACCTGCAGCCTCGCTCTCTGTATCGTCTGCTCAGTGCCGCCCGTAACAAAGGTGTATGTAATTGCATTCTTTATGAACGGATTGCCAAGGTTATTTGAGTTCGTAATAAAACAAAATTCTGCATTTGGGATTTGCTTATTTTTCATTTTAATTTTTGAAATTTGCTTATTTTGGTTATCTCCAGCTTGCTTTCTTTTACAATGCTCTTTTCCAAATGATTTCAAATAAGAAAGAAAATTGATATGTATTTTGTTCTTTTACGGCGTTCATGATCTGGGTTTCACTTTTATTTTGTCCAAGAAATCATTTCCATTTTATACATTCCCTTGTTTTCCACTATATCTCCGTTTTCGATTTTCTTCAAATTATGTTCTTTTTCAATTTTATGATATGTAAACAGGAGGGTCAATATATCAGTATCAAGAAGGCAAATGTTACCGTAACAATCCCACTATCTAACCAGCAATACACACTCTATCGGTATCTGATTTATGTATATCAATTTTGGTCTCATGTATGCTGCGCGCAGGAGACCAAAAAACTAAATTTTTTTCTCCTGTGCCAAAGGCTGACACAGGCAGACCAATTTTTATTTTTTTTAACTTAAGGTTATGTTATCGTATATATAATAGATAAAATTAGGAAATGGACTTTGATAATACCAATGGTTTATTGGTTTCATCAGAGTAAAGATTACGGGTGGAGGTTGTAGGGGTCGAGGGGGCAACACTCCCTAGTGGGGGTTCGGGGGCTACGCCCCCGACGGAGATTGACCTGACTAGTTGCGAGGGTCGAGGGGGCAACGCCCCGAAAGGAATTTTGACTTTCATGTATGTATGGAATTAAATAATTTCTAATGTTTTTAAATTCAATTATTAATAAGTGAAATTGTATTTATAGTTTGTGTGAAATGTAAATAAGTAGAATTATTGAAAAAAAAATAAGAAATAAAAAAAGTCACTGTCGAGGAATAAATTCTAATTTTATGTAGGTATGTAAAAAAAAATCATGCCTACTCAAGTGACAATTTTTTGACTTAACATAAACATACAATTAAAATGAATACAATAAAAAAAATAAAAAAATTAAAGGACAGCCTTTAAGTTTTAAAAAAAATAATAAAAAAAAAAAACAATTAATTTTATTTTATTTATTTATTTTTATTTTTTTTTGCGTGTCAGCCAAAGAGAAAAAAAAATAAAAAATAAAAAAATTTGGTCTCGTGAAATTGTAGTTTTAGATATTATTATTATTATTATTATTTTGTTTTTCATAATTTGCTTTTACTTTTATACCTTTTAAGTAATGTCCCAAGATTTTGAATGGTAAGAGATGCGATAAATTTATTTATCCACTGCATTTTATTTTATTTTTTTGGCTTGAGATCAAATTCATTTTTATTTTTTTTTTATCAAAACATGTCATTCAAGACATAAAAAGGCAAGATGATTTAACGTTAAATCTATGTTTGACATCCATTGAATCAAATCTCTTTTTTTCTTTTTTTTTTTTTTCTCAAACTTATTTCCTACCACATATTTACACAATAAAATATTGTACACGTAAATTCAAAAAATTTCCTACTTTTCATCTGCCAATTCTCCAAAAAATCATTATTTCAAAATTTATTTTTCCCAAAAAACTCTTTTTTAATGAATGTCAAACTGAGGCTAAGGTATAAAAATATGTCGAGTCATCTAGGCTTGAAGTGCCACATGAAAGTACGGCTCAAGTGACGGATTGTCGTAGCATAACTGCCTCTATAGATCAAATCGTGTCAAACAAAATTTATTATATAAAATATTTAAGAATTATGTTAGTGTAAATCGAAGTGTAAACTAAAGTGTACATCAAGTAGGGTTGAATATTTAAACTTCTAAATAATTTTTTGTCGGTTAGTCGCCATAAATGGGTCGGATCCGGTAAAATTTATTATAAACAAGATTTAAACTTCTAAAAAAACACTTGCTTGTACAACTATCATCTTTAAGTACTGGTTTCTTAGTATATCAAAGGTCTTTTATCCCATCGTGTTAAGTTAGTTGTTACTCCATTTTTTCTCAATTAGAAAACGTAAACAAAGTTTGGCTGCATACTACCATCTAAGATGGTCCATCTTTATTGGTTTCTTAGTTGATCAAACGTCGTTTTTATTATTTCCCATCGTGTTAAGTTATTATAATTGTTACATTAGATTCTTTAATTAGTTGGTACAAGCCACGTGGTTGAGATTGCAACAGAAAAAAAATTACAAATTCATTCATAAACGATTTATTTATAATTTGATCTGGTCTTGACAAAATTGTGCGACTCGCAGTATTGGAATAGATGGATTCTTCTTCTTTCTTCTTTGTATTTTTTTTAATGATGTAAGAACCCGCAACCGCTACCTGTCGCGGAACCCCGATCACCCCGAAGGGGCGGAAGCTCGACCACTGTGAGTGCGCACTACGTAAACCCCGCTCCATGTACAGTAGCCCGCAAACCACACTGGAGAGGTAAACTGCATTAGACAAACCCGGTGTGACAGGCTCAATCGTGTAAGTATTGGCAGGGGATTCGATCGAACTCGTGACATTCGGTCTCCGCATTTACATACTCCACCAACTCGATCACCTTCGAAGGGGTTTGGAATCGATGGATTCTTTTAGATCTAGCCCAATGTTACATTTTAATGAAATGACATGCAAGGGCGAATACGGTCATTTTGCTCATGTTTTAATTGAAATTGACCCTCCGCGGCCCCTCTAACTCAAATGTAAAATAAATCTCACTATCTTTAATATTAGGTAATGTGAATAAGATATGCTTATCCATGTTACATAATGATCAATAATTTGACTCATTTGATTATGAACTATGTGAGATATGCAAATGTTAGTTGTGAGGTAAATTGACCAAGTCACCTTTTACTAGAAAAGAGGAAAATGATTGATGATCTAATAAGTTACATTGGGATGTAAGTGGGTATATGTTAATTAGAATCAAAGATGGTCTCTCTTATTTCATCATATCTATAGATGACCATAATAGTCAAGGTTATATATGATGATGAAATTAATCTCAAATAATTCATAAATGAAATAGAAGATCAAAATGAAAAATATATTATTAGTTCGGATTAAAGTAAAAAAATGTTTTAACGGGTGATTTTCAAGATTATGTCAAGAGGAAAAATAATTATCTGACATAATGGTGTATCTAAAAGGAGAAGTCTCAAATGATTTGATCAACGATGAAGTCATTTAGAATCTCCAAAATTTTTTTATGAGGCTATGCACTAAACACTATGTGCTACATACTAAACTGTATCCTATCGATATCATTGATATAATTTTATATGAAATATGGATGTAAATAGTCTATTTTTTCTAGCTTTAAGATTTTAAGACGTGAGGTTTCTCATAAGTGTGCTAATTTGGATACGCTAGAGCATTAGTCGAATTTGTGGAATATCTAAATAATAGTTGGATATTATTTCTATAATCTTATAAAGAAAGTTATTAAATCGAAACTTGTCATTCTTAAGAAAATAATTCATTCTAAAAGAAGGTAGTAGAAGCAAAATTAGAAACATGAAGGAGATTGTGGCTTCATTGATATAATGAACCGATTAGATAAGTGAGGGGTTATTCTCTTAGTGTTTCAATTTTTCGTTTTTCGTTTTTGTGTTTTATATGTCCATTTTTAAATTATTGAAAATGTGTTCTTTTTGTCGTTTTGAAAAATTATTTTCAAAAACCCAAAATTGAAAATTTTGGCCAAATTATAACTGAAAACACTCAAAACGACAAATTTGTCGTTTTGAGTTTTCTTTAAAAATTTTAAACTTGTTTTCAAAAATACGTTTTCGAAAATAAGAAAGAGAACGCGTTTTCATTATTACATTCTTGATTACTAATAATATATTACTAATCGAGAATGATGATCTTAATTCATGCGCAGAAACAAAGTTAAATGTTGATTCAAAGAAATAACATAAACTCATTGAATCTTAAAACAAACTTTGTTCGAAAACCAAAGTTTGGACTTTGTTTGATCCACAGCAAATAAGTTTACAAGTAACGAAGTCGACTTGGATGGTAATGTTAATACTTACAAAGATAAATTGGTAGCTTTATTTCTACACCGAAAAATAAAGATTTGACTTTAATAGTAGCTATGTTCGAATTTTGCTTCTTGTAGTAGCACATCTTGTATTGATGTATGCATGTAAGAGTTGGAACATACGTTTCAATGAGATGTTGGAAGCACGTTTATATTTTACATTTGTTAGATTTTCATTATTTTTAAAATATATTTTTCTCTTTTTTTTTTCAACCACACACTATTCAATAAAATAATATTACACGAAAATTCAAATTTTTTTTTCTTATTTTTAACTACACATTATCAGTCAATCTACTATACCAGAATGCTTTCTTAACTGAATAATGAGGCTCAAGCAAGGGCTTCTGGTATAATATGTGGGAGACATTATTGATCAAAAATCATATTTTCATACGTGAGTCAGTAAAATTGCAAGTATCTAAATCAGAACCATGTGAATATTGGAACCATGGCATGCGTTATGGAAATCAAGATCTATCAAAAAGGATAAGGAGGTTGCTTCAATTGTCCCCATTCACGTACATATACGAAATGCTAATTAAGATTAGCATGGAAGAGTCCAAAAGGATCATTTAATCTAAAATGAAAAGAATCGAGATCAGATTGCTAAATTCGAAAGGTTCGGACTAAAATGGACTTTGAGCAAAGATTTGGGACCATTTTGCACTAATTTCCCTACCAAATATCAATACAATCAGACTACTTCGATAAATGACAGAATCTAAATATAAAGCGTCGTCGTTTCATAAACCCTTTCCCTATTCGAATTCCACTTGGACTCGGATCCTTCTACATCGGATCCCACACTATAATTACTCGCAGAAAAATGGTCAGTGAAATAGTCTAGAGAGAGAAAAAAGAGTGCTGAGTGTGCGCGAGGGAGAGGCGTAAATCTGAAGGAAAATCTTGAGACATCAATAAAAAGTGGCGTGACAACGGTCGTCTCATCATATTGTTTTCACGAGAAAAAGCTCATAAAAATTGGTGTGTTTTTTTCTTTCTTCCAACTTTCTCTCTCGATGTATTTTTGTGCAAGTATAATACGATATAGGAAATGAAGAGAATATGGTGATGCATAAAGAAGGCTTGAATCCCAGCTCACCTTTTGAGCAAAAAAGGAAAAATATGGTTGACGATCTCTGTTTCATAACCAAGGTTCGTTTTTTCATTTTCCCTTTTCTCGTAGCTTCTTTAATGTATTTCTTTTTCTATTTTAATCGGCGAAAGATACAGAAATTTGTTTAATTTTTAGTTTTTTTGTTTTGCTTTGCTTAACACGTGTTTTCTGGATCTTGGTATTTGAATAATAAAATGTATAAACATATTTTTACTCTATGGTTTAGGTATTTTGTGTCTTGAGTATCCGAATGAAGAGAACCATGAATTTCTATTTGATCTGTTATGGGATTTACTAGAATGATAGTATTGCATTTTGGTAAATTAATGCATATGTTGATGCGACAACTTGTTTTGGTTTTTAGTGTTACATAAATGGTTAGGATTTAATTCTAGTATACTGTTTATGGATTTTTGCGAAGTCTCATGATGATCAAGCATGAACAGTGCGCACGACGTATAGTGTTCCTCTAGTCTTAAATGATTGAATTTATTTTTATGTTTTTGTTGGCTGCTGGTCCAGTTATGTGTTCACCTCTTAGAATTATGCTTTTCTTCCTTTCAATTTTATTGGAAACTGAAAATTGGATTACTCCAGCTCAACCAAACTGATCTCCTGTTTTATGGGGTGGGGGAGGGGGAGGGGCAGGGGAGAATATTTGTTTGTGAAGGTTATTTTTTATAATATGCTCTGCTTTTTTTTAAAAAAATTGATCCATACTTGAGTTTCAGGATGGCTCAACAATAAAACCTCCAAAGAAATCTCCATTGGTGTTAAGGATGGTCGTCTTGCTTTTTTCCATGGTCTGTGGGGTTTATATATGTTCAATCTGCATGAGGCAAATAAATGCACGTTCTAATGTACGTGTATTGAGTGTTAAAGTGGTAGAGAGGCCTTGTGAAGTACCTGTCATTCAACCATCTGAAAAACCTTACGTGCATTTCCCCAAGCCAAAGACTTTTGCCAGGTACTACATTGTCCTCGCCGCACTTTCTTTTCTTTTCTGTTTTCCGATTGTTTGTAGAAACTTCTGTTAGATTTAATCGGTAGGTTTTTGGTGATGAATTAGGGCCGAGTGTGCGTGCAATCCTGTGCAATATTTTGTGATTTTGTCTACACAGAGGTCTGGGAGTGGATGGTTTGAAACGATGTTAAACAGTCATATTAACATTAGCTCCAATGGAGAGATTTTCTCGAATAAGGTTCGAAGAAGTAATGCATCGTCAATTGTTGAGACATTGGATAAAATCTATAATTTAGATTGGTTAACTAGCGCCTCCAAGAATGAGTGCACAGCTGCAGTTGGATTGAAATGGATGCTTAATCAGGTGATTTATGTACATAAATTCCAGCTTCTACCCTGCAATAATTATGTATACGTCACTATGCACCTAAATAGATACAATAAGTACATTTTTCTTGATGAATTTATTTGTCACATTGATATTTAATGTGGAACATCGATATGATTTATTTTCACTTCCATACGACATTTTGCGAATAATTCTGTTTCATTTTATAATGATTCTAACTGTTGCGATTTCTAGGGATCTTCTTGTGGTCACTGGTCATTATGTTTATAATAACCACATAGTAGAATTCAAATTACACAAATGTCTGACATGGAATACACAATCCTGCGCGTGCACACACAAGAAATCAGTATATACAAAATCGTGAAGACCACTTACATTACTGTCTAGACCACTTACACTACTGTCGGTGCTTTTGTATTTTGTTGTATTTCTGTTACCGAATCAAACAATTCTGCTGGCGTAATATGAAATGTAGGCACTTTCTTGATAACTTGATATGGTTCATACTAATAATATTCCAACATCTTATATGTTGGCATGATTGTACAATTTAGACGTTCGTATTTTTCTGCATGTTGTCACATTTATCAGAATTTTATGTCAATGCATATATCTTCTAAACCTGCAGCAACTTTTAGGTTAAATAGTCAAACTAGCTGTCGACTTGGATTTTCTATTACCTGGGTAATATTATAGATTTGCATTGCATTTTTTTTGTTGGTCATCTTCTTTGCCTCAGTTATGGTAATATATCATGTTGATCCCTAAACCTGTACTAATAAGAATTTGACTTCACAAGAATAGACAAAAATAATACGATCTTTATAGGGCTCCTCTGAATGAAATCCAAAGGAATCTAGAGAGATCATGTCTTCATCCATAGGATCCCAATTACAGGGATCAATTGAAAGTTCGATTCTATATGAACTAACTTTCAAATGCATTTTTGAAGGGTTTTCGTAATATTAACGAATAGGATCCCAATTATAGGGATCAATTGAAAGTTCGATTCTATATGAACTAACTTTCAAATGCATTTTTGAAGGGTTTTCGTAATATTAACGACAAGCTTAGAGGCAAATCTCTAAATGTATTTCTTGTGCTTTCTATATTCTCCCTTTGGGGAGGTGAGTTATGGCTATCTGCAATTCTTCTTATGTGCCTTGGAGATATTTATGCCATGTAATGTTATTGTAATATGATCGCTTGAAATGATCGCTAAACAATACAATAATTAGTGTAATAACTATGTGATACTGTTTGGTGCAATGTTAGAATCATATCTTGAAATGTCATAATTTGTGTACTAGTGTTAATCTGTCGATTTTAGATTGTAATAAGAGTTGCCTTCAATATTCTGTAAAGCACCTTGAACCGTTGTTATGGCCCAACTGATTAGAAAACCTCGCGATATTATTGGCAAAATATGCATCAAATATATTAATAGTTAAATAAATCCGTAATCAGTAATCAGGTCAAATAATTTGTGCCAAACAAGATCTTAAATTTTATAGGTCCATATATATATAAATTGATAGCTGGATAGAAGCAAGCAGCACCAGAAATACGAAGGCTTTGTATCCTACTGGAAATAGAGAAATGAAGGAAAGTGAAAATATGCAGATTTGTAATATTTTGAACTTGTCATTTACGGTAGTAGGAACAATTTGTTAAGATTTGAGTTCATTTTAAAAGGTTAACTTTATTAAGAGGAGTATTTCAAACCTTTATAAATTGGTCTGTGTTTTCATCTTTATTCGATGTAGGATTCTATTCCTTAACATGTCCCTGCAAGATGGTGACTCGTTTGAGCAGATCAATCTTGAAATTCGCATGCTCAATTTTTTTGAGTCTTAATCGGATCGAATTGCTCGTTGGAGTTTAATGGGCTCGGATACCATGTTAAGATTTGGATTCCATTTTAAAAGGTCAACCTTATTAAGAGGAGTAGTCCAAACCTTTATAAATTGGTCTATGTTTTCATCTTTATTCGATATGGGATTCTATCCCTTAGAACAATTGTCTTAGGGATTGTATAATTTGTAAGAGAGTATTTCGAAAGTAGTGTTAAATTCCTTGGAGAACTCAGTGGAGCTACCACTGCTTAAAAATGTATATAAGAAAAAGGATCTCGCTTCTTGGCCAAGCTTGCGTTTCCAAACTTGTATGTGGTTTTTATCTGGAGTTTGTGTATGTATGTTTGTTTTGGAGTATTGGGAAGTACGTTAGAAAAAAAGATTTTAGCCTTTTTCTTTCTTTTCTGTATTACTGTCCACTAACTAACCAACTCCAGTTACCAAATATGTCATAAACTTGCTCTGCGTTTAGCATGAGTTTGAATAAAGTAGCCTGAGATATTTGTTAATGTTGTGATATTTTGCAGGGTTTGCTGCAACATCATGTAGAAATAGTGGAATACTTCAAATCTAAAGGAGTTTCAGCAATTTTTCTTTTCAGAAGGAATCTTCTGCGACGGATGATTTCAATTCTAGCAAATTCTTATGATCAGAATGCCAAACCACTGAATGGAACACACAAATCTCACGTGCATTCACCCCAGGAGGTCATTTCTCTCTCCGTTTCTATATTCTTCCTGTCCCCTCAAAGCTGTCAGAAGTGTGTACGTGCATGCACAATATGTACAAATATGCCTGTTGACTCGCACATGTAAGATTGAAAAGGAAAGAAGCACGTGTACATTGTCCTAATAATTATTCTTGTCATACAGGCTGAAATCCTCGCAAGATATAAACCCGAGATCAATACAACATTGCTGATACCCAATCTGAGGCAAGTGGAAGAGATGGTTACAAAATCTCTAGAATATTTCAAGAGCACTCGACACATTATCCTTTACTACGAGGACATAATAAAGAA
>CAIGRO010152808.1:0-28266 GCA_903798355.1 Fraxinus baroniana | reverse complement strand
GTGTTATATTAGGGATGGAAAAAAACTCGTTCAACTCGATGGACATGGGAACCTACCTTGAATGAGACGAGAATTACCCGTCCAACTAAGTAAATGGGTTGGGCACGAGGTGGGGTCATTTCTCCGAAGCGGATATGGGGTGGGTATGAAAATCATAGTCCCCGCCTCGCTGCCCTCCCCGTTTAAAGTTAATTTCAAATTTAGTTTTTTTATCAAATAAAAAAAATTATCATCATTTTTAAAAAGAACGTGAGTTGTTCTTAACAAATAATAAAAAAGTAATAATATTTATTGACTAAAGACATAAAAATACTAAAAGCAAAAATAAAAAAAAATGGGGCGATAAATGGAGTAGGGGACATGCCCCTTGCCACGATACAGCTTTAATCGAGTCTGGGGACGAGGGAAAGTAACAAAAATATCAGACAGAACGGGATGGAAATGACCAACCTGTCCTATATCTGCTCCATTGTCATTCCTATGTTATATTATCTAAAGTTGATGAATTGTTGTTTTTCAAATGTGTGAATCACTTATATAATATTATTGACTATTCTAGTTATAATTCTGTAGAGAGAATCTCATCAAAGTTAGAGTTGATAAAATCTTGATTTAATAGACTAGTGATTTTTTATTGAGAAATGTGTACTAGAACATATTGATTATAATAATTTAATTATTGATTTTCATTTCAAATGCTAGAAGAGTAAATTTAAGGGACCTTTTGAAAAGTTTTAAATTATTATTATTGTAATGTTGTTTTATATATTTACAACTTTCATAGAGATGTAGGATGTTCTTTGGCTTAACCCTACTGAAAATAAATGGCTCGACAAGTTAAGAACATTGATAGTTAAATCAAGCACGAAGTAGTAGTTAATCATGTAAGTGTTATGCCCTACATCCAATCAACTTTGGACATAAATACTTTTAATATATATAATTAATGCATATTTATGGCACAATCTATTATTTAATTGAATTAATATTCTAATTAACTAAATAATAGAATCTTTAAATTCAAGTTTTGGTTATTTGTTAATCACAAGGAGTTGTGATTGTGATATACAAATTACATATGATCGAATCTTAAATAGTCCGTGGTCATATGTAATAACAACATACGGATATCGTTATTACGGATAGACCATCACGTGTGGCGTATCTTACTTATGAAGTAAGCAGCTGATCTTACAAAGCTGAAGTGTGGTGACACTTGAATGAACACGTGGATGTTTTATTATAGAACAAAACATCGAAAACCCGCTGGGAGATTCAACATTGATAATTATCTGAGTGTCAGTGGTTAATCTCTAACGTTTGGTAGTGAAATTGGTCATTTGACTTGAGGTCATCATAGTGCTTTATATGAGGACAATCATACTTTNATTCAACATTGATAATTATCTGAGTGTCAGTGGTTAATCTCTAACGTTTGGTAGTGAAATTGGTCATTTGACTTGAGGTCATCATAGTGCTTTATATGAGGACAATCATACTTTGGTGATATTAGAAGTTGCTATGCCAAGGGTCGCTAATACGACAGACGACAGATGTAAATTGATAATAAATTAAAAGAGGTATTTTAATTTATCAATTCTGATTAGATCAAAATAATAATTCACGTCGTTAGATATCGTGATTGGGAACCTAATGGGTTAAACACAAAAGAGAACTAGAAGAATGAAATTTACCAATTAATTAATTGACAAATGTTGAATAATTAATTAATTGAGTTGCTTATTAATAGGCTCAAATTGATTAATTAGATTAATTAATTCATGGACTAGATTTAATTAATTTGATTTTAAATGTTGGATCGGGTTAATTTAAGAAATTGACCAAGCCTGTTTGGACTTGTATTAATAAGCTAATAGGGTTTGGAAAAATTAAGGAAATTTTCATTATTCTTGCTAGCACGAGAAAAGAAAACTCTAGCCGTCATTCTTGTTATTTGTGTAGATCACTATTAGAGATTGGATAATTGGATAGCTTGGATTGAAGATCGTGATCATTGGACTTCGTGAATCAGCAAAGGAGTTTGCAGAATTCATCAAATGTATAATTCCTATCACAATTTCTATATAAATATAAAGCAGATATTTGTTTGGAAATCGAAATTGTTTTAATTCGGTTGTGCATGATTAAGTAGATTTCCAACAGTGGTATTAGAGCCTACTTTGTGTTTAATAGAAATTGTTTTGAATATTTGACAACAATCAATAGTTGATTGTTGTTCTTTTTCTTGTTTCTAGCAATTGAGAAAATTTATTTTTCACATTTTTGAATTTGTTTTTTAAATTAATTAAAAAAAAAAGATCTGAATGTAGGGGCGGCGACGACGACGCTACTGGCCATGGCGGCGGCACATCGGCCATGGCGACAAAACTCGCTGCTGGAGATCTCAGCAGCGCGCGGAGCTGCTGTTGGTTATTGCAATAACGTCGTGCACTGCTACAATACCTGGTGGTGAGCCAGCTGTGTGACAACAACACACCACCATTACTCTAGGGCAGTCGGCAACTGAGAGGAAAAGGAGTTTTTCTAGGTTTTCAGTTAGGGTTTTTCGAATGAATTGGGGACGGAGGCTTCACCTGTAATTTATTAAATTTCGGGGCCCAACATGAAATTATTGAAAAGGGTTAAGTTAGCAATTTTTAAAAGGGGACCCGTTTTGCAATTTGTAAAATTGGAAGGTCCTGATTATAATTTTAAACTTGGGTCAGTTTGTAATTTTCAAAAGGAGTTTTGAATTTAAACATTAAAATGGTTTTAAATCAGATTTTAAAATAGTTTGACTTTAAAATTTTAAATTTGACACGTTTAAAATTTTAATTAAAATTGACGACTTTTATATTTTCATTAAATTTAGATTTTAACTTAGAGCCCGTTTGGTACACATTAAAATGAGAGAATGCATTTTTTTGAAGTGATGTGATGGGGAATGTGTGGTTGAAGAAGAAGGAAAAATTATTGATGTGATGGGGAATATTATTTTATTGAAGAATGTGTGGTTGAAAATGAGTAGAAGAATGAGAATGAAAAAAATAATGTGGCTCAAACAGGGCCTAAATTAATAAATTAGCATTATGTTATGAACTAAGCTCCATAATGTAACATTTAGCTATGCCTAATAAATCCGAAAGCTGACCTGATAACCAAATCTGCGTTTGCCAAGGCTACTCCCATTAATAGGAATTAGTGAACCTTGATTTGTTCTGATTGAATTCATAATTTCAGCTGATGAGTTGACTACAGGTTCGGTAAAATACAGGTAGAGCTTTAGATTCTTATTTCTATTAGTTGCCAACACTGTTCTAGTTTGGTTGTCGATTTGGAGCAACCTTTCAGAAACATGAGTCCTTAAATTGGCAGATACACTTCTTCTATCTGAAATCGAACAAATGAAGATCAGTCAGTGTTCAAATATTATATAAGTAATTCGAGAAACCACTTTTTTCTAAATGTTATCGGAGTTTATATTGATTCTTAATGAGCATAACTTATATTGATTCTTAATAACCATAATAGCAAGCGGATAGGACTCAAAAGTACAATGGACGAGATTTCAGCTTATTTTTTCATCATACATACTGCCCCGTACTATCCTCTATAGCTTTCTAATAAAAGGGGCTAATAGAATAATGCAGTACGCAAAATACTCACCAAAATGTATGAATAGACTTGAATTATCTGTCCTAGTAAATTTGTTTCCAGCAGAATCTGTGCAGAAGTTTTTGCCCATTACCAATATCACACGTCCATACTGGATGGTAGACGATAAACTCACTACGACAGAAAATTCACGGTTTGGCTGGACGACATTGAGGGTATTTGGCACAACTTGACCAGCACCGTAAACAAGAAGCTGTAAAGATGAACAAATTTGTAAATTAGCGATTTTATAATCATCATTTGTCTGAGAAACTTGTCTAGTTTAACTATTCTTATTTACGACTAAAAAAGCACAGATGTCAGAAAGGGAAATCTATCGAGTTGCAACTTAAGTTTTAGCTGACCACCTACTCACATTGCAGGCATTTACGGAAGAACATGTGAAACCGCCACCACCAGCACAGGGTTCACTAAACAATATGTTCACAGAAACCCGAGAAGCATTTGTAAATGTTGATTCAGCGTTTATATATGCTGTAGGGCGAACTGTGTCTGCAAAGAACAGGTACAAGTACAACTGAATTAGGCTATAGCTAAAAATAATTACCAAACCTATATTAATTGATTTAAGAACAATGTAAAATTGCACTATATTTTCAGCTCATAAATCAAAATGCAATATTCTCCCCTACTATTATAATCTTAATAACAATATCAGTTATAACTACTAAATCACTTAAAAAAATGACAAGAACTAGTTCATTTTCTGATATATGAATACTGATAACGTAATAAAATTTTCAAATGATATGAACCAAAACTTGATAGGATTAAGAAGGGTGGCCCGACCAATGGTCCAGTTATAACTAGCGCAGGCAACTCCAGTTGAGCCATTGGCGCACACCTCAAAGGAATGATACCCGTCCACCAACCGTGTGTAAGAAATTTTTCCACCTTCACAAGTTGAAGATATGCTATTATCCAGCTGTTTTGCAGCACGTATGAAAATTAGTCAGCCGCATCATAGAGATTTAAATATGAAAATGTCAAATTTCAATTAGCTGAAAGCAAAAACAAAATAAGTCCCAGTATTTAATTTATGTAAATCATACAACTTGGCATCTGGGAATAAATTGTAAAACTATAATGATTCATAATTTATTTCTTCATTTTATTCTAATTTATTTCCAAATGCTTTTTTTCTACAAGTGGCTGAGAAATCTAGACATTCTAGTATAATATATACATACAACAGCCAATTTATACCATATTATAGAAGGAAAAAAAAAAAAAAAAAAAAATCCATCGAAAATCTTACATTGCCGTCGAATACAAAATTTAAATGAATACATACAGCTCGTTATAACGCTTAAATATTTAAACAAAGTGATTAACATAAAAATTCATCAGAAAACGTATTTGATGGAGGAGGTTTGAAGGAACGATTTGAATAAATACACATAATTCTCTCTAATAGCTCGAGCCTTTAGAAGGGATGGTTCAATATTCTCGATCCGTGTTTAGCATGCAACTAAGACTAACCTTGCAATTGGTAGAACAATCAGCACAGACGTCCCCATTTCTACCCACAAACACTTTAAAAGAAAATTCAGCTGAATTTCTATTGAAAAATGCAGGAGGGGTCCTCAATAACTTTATAGCAAGTTCTGAACCATTATCAGATTGCGCCCTCAAACTTGAACCCAGAAAAACCCAACAATGAAGAATCAAGAATATAAAATTCTTCAAGGCCATTTCACCAGACTTGGTAGAAAAAGTGTATTACTTCACACCAATCATGTTATTGGCTAAGAAACGGGAAAATTTTGAACTGTATTGTAGGACACTGCACAGCTAGAAATGAACAATGCACGTGGGTGTGTTTGTATGTGATACAGAGTTAAAGATTAGAAAAAAATAATTGAAGTGATTGGTTTGGTGAAGGTTCTGTGAGGATACGGCACATGAGACTGACTGTGCAACACAGTATAGTGAGCGTAACACAGTATAGATAGGAGAGAAGAAGAGAGAGAGTTTTGAAGACAGGCTTTAAAAAAAAGACGGAGCTTAAGCTTTCAGATAAATCGTCTATATTACTTGCTGCCTTGCTGGTGTTTCCCATTTAAAAAACTGTGCAAGAGAGAGAGATCACTTACGATTCTTGGCCATGAATAGGAGAGAGTTTCAGCAAATTTCAGGACAATGACACATTCAAGAAGACAAAGGACTAGGATAAGGGGACCTTAATTAATTTTGCATTTATTCTTACATTTTTTTTTTTTTTTTTGGTTATGTTTGTATAATATAATGAACAACATATTAAAACTATTAAGAAATTGATTATTACATAGTTTGTGGTTATTTATCTTGCCACTTCATCTTAAAGTTGAAACTGCGAATCTTGAGGTGTAAATGAGCCTTTATGAACTTTTGAAAGAGTTATGCTACGTGGTACATAAGCCGTACCATTTGTGCATTATGTGCACATTTATGTTACGGGTTATGTACATGTAGCATAACTCCTATGCGCTATTTATGCATTATGTGCACCTTTATGTTACGAGTTATGTACACATAGCATAATTCCTTTTAAAATGTCCCAGTTGGGAACTGACGACCAATCTTTACATGCATTGTGGATAACAATTATCCTATTACTTACAACTTTCTCTAGAAAAAGGAGAGAATGAACATTTATTTTTTCAATATTTTCAACCAATAAGAACAAGGATCGAGTATATTCCAATATTTTCAACCAATAAGAACAAGGATCAAGTATATTCCAATATAAGTTCACTGCCAGAATATATCATATATTTGCCAAAAAGATGTACAAATAATGTACACAACTCCTCTTGTTAAATGTCTCTTTTCAGTATTAAGACAGGTCTCAGTTAAATTCACTGGCAGATGCCTTTTTTTTTGTATATAGTACTATAATACCCTGTGCTTTCTTAATCCTATTTGGTTTTTACCTGAAAAAAGGACAGTTTCACATGCATAGACAGCTTCTTGCAGAGGACAGACATGGAGATTGGAAATATATTTATGATTTCAGTCTATTTATTAGGCTAAAATATATATTATTCGGGTTTTTTCAGAGCGTGAAAATAACTTAAATAATTTATGGGCTGTTCGCTTTGTATTTCAGTAATGTTTTGAGTGTTAAATTCATTTTGAATTTTGTGTTTTGAGTATTCATTTTGAGATTGTTGAATGCGTTTCCAAGTGTGACAAGACATTTAGGGTAGGTTCTCTTTGTGTTTCAATTTTGTGTTTTGAATTTTGAATTTATTTTGGATTTTGTGTTTTGAGTGTCCATTTTGAAATTGTTGAAAATGTGTTCTTTTTGATATTTTAAAAACACCCAAAACGCGTTTTGAAAATTTTGATTTGATTATAACTGAAAACACTCAAAAACGACAAATTTGAGTTTTCTTTATAAATTTTTAACTTATTTTAAAAAATGCATTTTCGAAAATAGTAAAGAGAACACGTTTTCACCGTTTTGAAAAATAAAAAACAGAAAACGACTTGAAAACGATAAAAAGAACAGACCCTTAGTATTTTGTCAATTATTAATTTTCTATAAATCATATAGTCGAGAGTAGCAGAATTTTCGCTAGTAAATGGACAATGTGACTTGTCTAAGACAAGATTTTATTACAATGGTCAAGGGAACTCTTGAGTGAGAATTCTTTATGTTTGGCTAAACTTGATTTTAAAAGTTTGTAACCCCGTCTCCAAATAAAGGGGAAAATAAAGCTCTTTATAACTCTCATTTTTAACCGTCACTGCCCATAACTTGATTCTTCCAATTCGAACTTAGAAACTAGAGCCTTGTTATGCTTACATAATTATTTATACAGACAAAATCCAGACACTCACAATGTAGGTGGGGTGGGTGGTTTTTTTTTTTTTTCATTTTTTATTCCGGTAGGCCCCACCCACACATGTGAGTAGAGTGTAAAACTTCTGTAAAGATTTTTTCTGTACATATGGATTAATCCAACTAATAATTCAGAGGTCTTGGTAACTTTAATCTACATCATATATATTTACACTTCAAAAAAACATCAAATCCATTTGTTAAAAATTGAAAAAAAAAAATCAGATTCTCTTTTCCAAATAAATCCATACAATGAAAAATCGTGCATCTTTTGTTCTTTTTGAGTCCTTTTCTCTTTTTGTTTTTTTATGTGGAAAAATCGACACACAATATGGCCAAGGAGATAAAAGCCATGGCTAAAGTGATAATGTATTTGAGGCCAATCTTGAAGGTTTCAATTACTAACACCTCAAATGTCACTATTGGGAGATTAATATTCTACATGCATCTTTTTCAACTTTTGTTGATAACTTCACAGCCGATTTGGACGTTAAATCGAAAAGGATAAATGATTAAGAGTCAAATGTTATACTGACCTCAGAACGTTAATATAATTTTATACTTACCACGGTACATTTCCATGTACAAGTTAACTGTCATCTCTATATAAAAGAAAATATTGTATCAATAACCAAACATTAAGATCCTAGGATAGAAATATTCATAACAATATAGTATGATTAATGTCAAGACCGAATCGGTTAATAACATAAATATTCACATTTTTATTGTTTTAGCATCTCAATCTTAAAGGGTTTGACTTTTACAAACTCCATGTGTAACTTACTAAAGGCCTCGAGAACAAAGATAAGATGTGTATGGACAAGATATCCAACAAGGAGAAGGAGATTGATTTCATAGAGGAGCCTTGAACATTTGGCGACCTCAAATGTGTTGATATCAATGATGACTCATTATTTTGATGAAAACCAACTAGAAAATTTGGGCTACCCTTGACTGGTTCATTTGGTTCCTGATTGAACCAAGTAGTTGATTGAGTTTCAAATCGATTTTTATACGTTTTTATCATATAATCCGATTGATGTCCATTTTTTTAGCTAAAGTGTCAGCCCAGACTGATTTTCATATTATTTTTTTCATAATTTTGATTGCACCATAAATAAAAAAAACCTGAAAGTCAGAAAAATGTAACCTAGCCCACACAAAAATATTAAAATTTCATCATAACTTTGATAAATAATGGGGCTGAGTAAAAGCCAGGCTTGGCCATAAACAAAATGATTGCAGGCCTTAAATATATGCAGTAATTGCAAAATGACATTTGAAATAGATACATGTGACCGTTGAGTTCAATAAATAAACTTCTATAATAACTTTTGAAACTTACTAGTTCGACCCTAAAATCACTTGGAATTGAATAATGCGGAGTTAAAAATTATCGTTGATTAATATTGCAACAATTCACAATAATTAATTACTTTAAATTCAATGTACGTGAATTAACTACCATATGTTGAATTGCTGGCTTATATGAAATAAATAATATAAACAACACACAGAATTGATGACAGAGAAAACACTTAATTGGGTAAAACTCCGGGGCCATCCTAGTAGTTTCCACTATAAACAATAAAAATTTACAGTATGATCTAGCCTAGAAAACCCAATAGACACCTTGATCTAATTCCTGCAATCTTCAAGATCGTTGAAGCATGCTTCACTCACACCTGCTCCCGATCTTCTAGAAGTATTTATCTCCTGTAAATCACCAAGAACACATTGTTCTTGTACTCTTCCTCTACTTCTAGTCCAACCTCCCTTAATTTTAAACTATCACTGAAAACTATTAAGAAAGTACATTTCTAATTATATTTAAGAAGTGTGTGTTTTGGATTATATGAATTTGATATTTTTTCCAACTTGTGGTTGATTGACTTCAAGAATCAAAGGTTTAATCTCAATGTTTGGATGTGTTCTTGGATCTTGGATTCAAGGTTTAATCTCAATGTTTTAGTATAACATTGTCGCACGAGCGCCATGCTAGCGATAGACAAGCGAGAGGTGTGTCACTAGAGTGATAGTCATGCGACAATGATTCTGCTTTTTTTCGCTCAAGCATTTGTTATACAACATGTTAGCGTAAATCTGACGACTCTTTATCATTATTCCATACTCGAACCCAAAAACTCATAGTTCATCTATACAACCCTCTTGATTTTACAACTCTTTTGTAACAATCATATTCTTTTACAATAATCATTTTGTCTAAAGAATTGACAATACAACATAAATCCTAACAATTTTCCACATTGGCATTCTGTGACAAAACTATTTAGCCCCTGTTTGAAACCCATTTTTTAGAGAATAGAAATTTTGGAATGGTGATTGATGTGAGAATGTGTGGTGGAAAAGTAATGATCAGCTTTTGATTTATGTGTAATATTATTTTATTTGAAGAATGTGTGGTTGAAATGAAGAATGAGAATGAGAAATTAATGAGTGTCAAATGGGGGTTTAATATAAGTTAATGATGTAAAAACAAACTAATCTACCCAAACTCAAGCTGAATGTCTGTTTCTTGTATTCATTAAAACCTGTTTCCTAAAATCAACAACTAAAATACCAAGTGTAAAAGCACGTGATACATGAACTATAATAATTGAAACAGACTATCATAAATATGCTAGATTGAGAAGAAATATTAATGTTAATCAAAACACCAATTGAAACATTAATATCACAAAAAAAAAAAAAAAACCTCGCAATACTATTATCTCCCCCTTACTGCAAAAATTAAAATTTAACATGTTATAACTAAAATTAAATTAAAATGTCATACTCAATTCAAGTTTTAATGTAGTAAATTGTGTAAGTGACTCATATGTGTAAAGTGCCACTAATTCCTTGTGCTCAAGACTCCAAATCTTTAATTTGTGAGAAAAGGACATGTTGAACATCATTGTTAAAAAAGTTTATTTACCTGCTAATGAAAGTCAAACCAACAATGCATATTATGACTTACGAATAAAGCTCATTTTTCTTGTATATTATTATTTTCTCTCTCTCACACTTTGAGCATATATACATTCTCGCACATTTTCTATTTTTCTTTTTAACCTTATCATTTTTCTTTTCAGTTTTTCACATCTTATGTGCTGAGTCTTCTCCATAAAGCGATTACTATGACCTCTCTAACGAGTTTTGGGCTGATCCAAGTCAATTGACCATTGGGTATCAGGTTACGAGAAATCCCTTGAACCTAATTACTCAAGTCACATAGACTTCACAGAAGAGTATAAAATAAAACCTTTTTTTTATTAAATGGGATATATTAGAGCTTGCGTCTACCAAATTAAGATCAATCCATGTTCAAGATCACCTTACCAATAGATGATAACTATCCTAAATTTTACATGCGCAGTCAAGACTTACTCACAAAATTATAGTTTGTACAGTGCAGATAGTACATGAAGAAACATATACTAAGTACTCCACACAAACCTAAACAAAGTAATGGAAAATATGTTACAACACATCAATTAAACTCATATTTGGTCACAATTTACATGTTCAAGTAATCATATATTATGCTGTAATAAAAAAAAAATCATTTTTTATTTTTCAAATTTTCAAATTTTTTTATATATTTTTTTTAAAAACGTAAACTACTTAAAAGGCAAAAAAAATAGAAAAATGAGATGCATGTAACAATGAATGAATCATAATTAATAAGTATAAGTATAAGCATGGATCAATAACACATAATTAGTTAGGTATACAAACGCTCTTACCTTTAAAAACATCGTAATCAATTTCTAAATGTTTCAAATCACTCTTTTTAACACAAACTTGTTTAGTGGAAGATTTATTCCGAGTCAACTATGTCATTAACTTGGTCAAATAACTCACTTGATTAGTGAGGAAGTCACAATTCTAATTTCTATTTCTATTAAAGAATTTATGATATCTAGGTCTTATATGTCTTAACTCACCACAATTAAAACAAGTAGGGATAAACTTAGGTCCAAAGTTATATAGTCACTGATATCTATTCCCAGGTTGGTAGGTCCTAGTTGTCTAGTATGCCTTTGTCCTACAACACTCGTTCTAGAGTTCAGGATTAAGAACGTACATAAGCTGGTTGGTGGAAGGGATAAAAATGGTTTTGGAAGTACTAGCCCTATTATGATCGGTCTGCTTATATCCTAGACCTCCCATGTTCCAACAGGTTTGTTCAACCCCAAAAGACTATCCAATTTCTAATATTCATTAGAGAAATCAAGAAGTTGAGACTTGGAACATTCAAGTTCGCTCAGAAGGTTCGTATCTTGGATTTCTAATTTCATTCTCAATGGTTAGGTCACTAACTCTCCTAGAGGACTTCTCAAGTTCACTTGTAAGATTCTTAACCTTAGACTCTAGGATTGATTAACGGTATTTAGTTTATTGAGGCACAAGGTAGATTTCTGAAGGTCAGCTACAAGTTTATCTCTAACTAGCTCAAGTTCATTGACCTTCTTAAGCACAATTTTATTCGCCTTCTTAAGTTGCATTCATAGCTTTTCCTTGATTTCTCTTACCATTGGGCATTCACTTTTATAGTGGCCAAAACCTTGACACTTATGACATCCCACATATTTAGATCTTTTTTTCTAGACTCACTGGAATCACATCTATGTCTCTCTTCTTCTATTTCTAAACATTTTTTGAAAATTCTTAACAATGTAGGTTATTTCCTCATCATTAAGTGATTCTGAATTAGAAGAATAATACTCTTTTTCTCTAACAGTGTTCAAGGATATAAACTTTTTCTTCTTAGGTTGAGATATGAGTTCATAGTTAAGGATCTCAGGATTTTTCTGACAATCTTAGGTTCAACAATTCTCTCACATAAGTTAAAGTTAGAATTTACTATATCATTCAAGCTCGCATAGAAGTCATCGAAAGTCTTATCATCCTTCATCATAATCTCTTCGAATCTAATGGTCAACATCTGTAACTTAGAATCCTAAACATTTTGAGTTCACTCACATGTGGTCTGTAAAATATCTCAAACCTCTTTAACAACTTCACACATAGACACACGCTTAGATTTTTCAAGTGATACAACCATAAATAGAGCTTGGAGCCCTTTAATATTCCAATTACACTCATCTAAAGCTTTCTTAGACCAAGTTGAGATATCGATAGGGTAACTACACCTGCAACTATGGTAGAGGGGAAGGTCCAACCATTACTACGCTCATCCATAGATTTCAGGAAAACTCTCATTCTAATTTTTCAATAGGTATAGTTACTGCCATCAATTTGTGATGGAACAGACAATGAACTACTCATCGAGAAAAATAGGTTCAGAAAACGAATTGAGACTATGAAACCACTTGAAAGTTATTAGTTTGACCCTAAAATCACCTAGATGAGGGGTGAATATTGCAGAATTAAAAATTATCATTGATTAATATTGCAACAAGTCACAATAATTAATTAATCTAGATTCAGTTCATGTGAAATAACTATCATGTGTTAAATTGTCGACTTGTATGAAATCAATAATGTAATCAGCATACAGAATTGTGATGGAGAAAACTCATAATTAGGTAAAACTTTCGGGACCAAACCAATAGTTTCCACTATAGACAATAAGAGCTTATAGTATAATCCAGCTGAGAAAACTGACTAGACTCGTTGATCTAATTCCTGTAATCTTCAAGATCTGCTGGAACGTGCTTCACTCACACCTACTCTCGATCTTTTGAAATTATTTATCTCTTGTGGATCACCAAAAACACATTGTTCTTCTACTCTTCATGTGATTTTGGTCCAATCTTCCTCAATCTTCAACAATCTCTAAAAGCTATTGAGAAAGTACATTTGATTCTAAGAAGTGGGTGTTTTGGATTATATGAATTTGATGTTTTTAACAATTGTGGTTAATTGATCTTAAGAACCAAATGTTTAATCTCAATGTTTGGATGTGTTCTTGGATTAATGTTATGAAGTTATGATATAATGA
Organism: Fraxinus baroniana; assembly: GCA_903798355.1. Taxonomy (NCBI): domain Eukaryota; kingdom Viridiplantae; phylum Streptophyta; class Magnoliopsida; order Lamiales; family Oleaceae; genus Fraxinus; species Fraxinus baroniana. The sequence goes on along the minus strand of CAIGRO010152808.1, from coordinate 14,788 downwards.
TCAAACATACACAAAAACATACTGAGCATTGAGTATTTATAATAAGAGGTATTTGGGTAGTATAAATCAAACTCTTGAAAATCGCAACTAGGGTTTTATGTATAACATCGTCGCTCGAGCGCTAGGCTAGCAACAGGTGGATAGGTGAGCGAAAGATGCGTCGCTCGAGCGATAGACAGGCGGCAATGATTCTGCTTTCTCCGCTCAAGCATTAGTTAGGCAACATGCTAATATGTAAATCCGGCGACTCTTTTTCCTTATTCCATATTCGAACCAAAAGACTCTTAATTCATCTATACAACCGTCCAAACGACCTCTTTTGTAACAATCATATTCTTTTATAATAACCTTTTGTCTAAAGAATTGTCAATACACCATAAATCCTAACAAATTTAGCACACAATATTAAGGGAAGCGTCTCCCCTACCAACATATTTGACATACAATTTTGACAAATAATGCGAACCCTTAAATTTATACTAAACTAACAACCTCTATTGATTATATTAGAACCCTTAAAAATTAATATCCTCAAATCCAAAAATATCATAATTATGTTTTAAATGTTTGCAATGTGACCGTTAAGTGTGACTAGAATTCCATCTCTAGGAAATCTTTCTTGCTTTCCAGTAAGGCTATTTTTCAATCCTCTACGTACATGATCATCCAACCAACCAACACAACTGTTTGCAGTACCTTTTATGAGGCAGCCTCAGACCTACGTACAAGAATTCTGGAATGTAACAAAACATGTATGAGAGATCTTGAGATCGAGGAACAAATGAAAGAAAAGAAATAGTGGAAAAGCGTGTGAACCAATTGACTTTTTTATTCCTATTTCTTTTGTAAACATTCGACTATCTTGTTTATATAGAATAAACCCATTTAGTGTTTCCAACTAGTGTATCGAATTGAGTGCTCCAGAAAAAATCTAAAATTTCAGAGTCGCAAGACAAATCACATATAATGACACAAACAAGAACAAATGTGAGCCATGATATTTTTACCTTGACAATCCAGTCGAGTACAATCTATAAACAAGAAGAAAAAGGTCAAACAGTCGCAGTGTAAGGGTTTGATTCCTGTCTCTAACAAGGTTTGAAATTTGACTCTTTGTGGACACCAGTATGACAGCTCTTGTACCCTGGCCGGCTGAGACACATCCCGCAATTTACCTCTTCCAAGATGCTCTAGGGGCAGGGCGGTGGGAGGCCCTTAAAGTTGGGGTTCAACCTTTATAAACAAGAAGAAAAAGATCAAACAGCTGAAGTGTTGGAACATAAATGAATAGCTATTACATGGAGTAATTTCTCAAATAGCCTATGAAGTTTGTGAAAAAGTTCAAGTTGGCCTTTAAAGTATTTATATCAACAAATTTAATCACTGAAGTTAGTTAACCTCAAACAAATAGTCACCTTATTAGTGAAAGTGACTTCCGATCCTTACATATGAATTTTGGAAACTTTTACACCAATCCAGCTTGAATACCCATCGATTGTTACTACGTGTACAAGTCCACCTCGACATTATTGGGCGCACATAGGATTGGACAATAGGCATTGCTTTCGTTACCCGAGTAACCATTCATATTACACGTTAAACCCATGTTTTGTGTAGCTAAAAAAATTTGATAAAAATTTAAGTCAAATTCAACAATTAATTTTAACCATATATTTAATGAGATTCACAGTTTTACCAACTTTTCAACCATATATTTCATTAACTTTTATCAAAATCTAATTTTTAGTTACGCCAAACATGGGCATAGTAATTTTTGCAACCAAGAGGATTAGATAAATACTTAAGGATCAACTCGAAATATTTACTTAAACTCCAATGACCATCTGTGAAATTAACTCTATACGATAAACATTATCATCTCCATGCAGGCATGCATACCAAAACAAGATCAAAACTTTCAATTCATTTTTTCCTCTCTTTTTCTTCCTCTATTCCTCAAAACAAACTCATTAATATGCATTCATAAAAATCTATTTTCTAAAACACATTTAATAAATTTTTCTGTTTTAGAACAGAGCATCATCCTCTGTTTGCTCTGTTTTAAAACAAAAATTCACGGAGGAAAAAAAAAGGAAGAAAAATGATAAACACAAACCCATTTGGGATTTTAATATTTTCTTGATTTGCAGCTAAAATTTTGTTTCTGAATTTCCCCCTTTTGGATCCTACAATTGTGTTTATAATTGTATAGCTTATCAATCTAGGCTTTGATTCAATGCATTTTTCATATTTATTTCTCAAAATGGTTTTGATCATAATTTCATTATGTTTCTTCTTTTTCTCACCTTCCCTTTCGGATCCACGAGCATCGGTATCTGGGTTTTTATGCAAAGGCTCCAATGTTCGTGCCGATGGGAATTTCGCTTTCAATTACGTGAACCTTATGCGAACGCTAACCGGTTTAATTGGAAAAAATCGATTTGGAGTACATTCGATTTCCTCTCCGAGGCCGGAAATTTTTGGGTTAGCCCAATGCCATAAAGATTTATCTCAAGAAGATTGTAATATTTGTTTTACAGAAGCGAAAAAGAAACTCGGCCGATGTCTTCCGGCCATTGGAGGATCTATTTATTTAGAAGGTTGTTTTGTTAGGTATGAACAGTATAATTTTTGGGGGGAAAGTGTCGAAAAGGTCGGAAAATTGGAAAATAAGTGCGGTAATTCGACTGATATAACGAGAGATAAGTACATCAAAGCAGATTTTACTAGCATAGTTAATGAAGCAGTAATGAATGTGACTCTATCGGCTGCATCGAACAAGGGATATGGGACGACCGAGGTGAAACGTGGATTGATCAATGTGTATGCATTAGGTCAGTGCTGGAATACTTTGGATGCTCAAAAATGCACGCAGTGTTTGAATGAGGCCGGGGTCGAGATAGATTTGTGTTTGCCTGGCGCCGAAGGGCAAGTCTTCAATGCCGGTTGCTATTTGAGGTACTCGACTCATAATTTCTTCGATAATGCTACTGCAAAATTGGAAAATGATGGAGGTGAGGAAAAAAGATCTCGAAAATTCTTGATATATTCGTCGACAAAATTTTTGATACATGCATTATTAGGAACAAGACTTAGTTTGTCGTTTTTTAGTTGGTGTTGTACGGACGTACTATTTTTTCATTCTTTCTTCTTCTGGTATTTATGTATAGGCAATGCTGAATCTACATTGACCATTGTATTGATCCCAGTATCAGTACTCTTAGTGCTTTTCTGTGCTCTTGGAGCGTACCTTGGATACATAAGAAATTCGAACACAAAGCAAGGTAAATTTTCATCTGAAAACTGTGTGATTTATTTTCGACCTGTATTCAAATGTATTTCTGATGGGATCATTGTGTAACTTGTACATAGAGTGCAAGAAGGTTGTTGTTATGCCAAGTTCGTTTCAATCATCGGAATTGAACTTCAAGTACGAAATACTCGAGAAAGCAACAGATTTTTTTCACCCCTCGAACGAACTTGGCCAAGGAGGAGCTGGCACTGTGTATAAAGGGACCCTTCCTAATGGAACAGTGGTTGCTGTGAAAAGATTGTTCTTCAATACACGACAATGTGCCGATAAAGTTTTCAATGAGGTCAACTTGATTAGCGGGATTCAGCACAAGAATCTTATAAAACTTTACGGTTGTAGCATCGAAGGGCCAGAGAGTCTTCTCGTTTATGAATTCGTGCCTAACAAAAATCTTGATCAAATGCTCTTTGGTATGTGTGTGTTTTGATATTTTCTTCGAGTTTTAGATTGCTTCGAGTTTTTATGACTAATGTTTCGTGAAGATAGGAAAATAGCTCAACCGATAAGTTGGCATAAGCGATTAAATATAATTTGTGGAATAGCTGAGGGGCTTGCGCATCTTCACGAAGGCTGTCAAGCTAAGATTATCCACAGAGACATCAAAAGCAGTAACATTCTGCTCGATGAGAATCTCGAGCCAAAAATAGCTGATTTTGGACTTGCTCGACGTGTTAGTACCGATAAATCCCATATCAGTACCGGAGTAGCAGGAACCGTGTAAGTGTCCAGCTATGTGCATATGTTTTTTGTTACGGTTTTCATTTACATATCATAGTGAAATGAACGAAAAATGTAATTTTTTTCTTCCTTTTTTGAAGAGGGTACCTTGCTCCTGAATATCTCGTTCAAGGTTGCTTAACTGAAAAGGCCGACATATACGCTTTCGGTGTGCTGTCCATAGAAATAGCTTGTGGCAGAAAAAACAGCATCTTCGTGAATGATTCCGTTTTACAATCCGTGAGCCTTAAATCATTCGACACAATAGAAATAAACGAAACATGTTTGAATAACTTACTTTTATCTTATTTTAAGTAAGAAAATAAGTTACTTATTCTTGGCTAAATATGCTATTAGTTGCACTGAGGCATAAATTTCTGCTCTCAGGTATGGGAGAACTACAAATCGAAAACAGTTACTCGAACAATTGATACGCGGTTGAAGGGCGATTTTCATGAAGAGGAGGCATCACGCGTGCTTCAAATAGGGCTTCTGTGCACGCAAACGCATAGGTCATTACGGCCATCCATATCGGAAGTAGTTCGGATGCTAAGGGATGACAAGATTGTGATTCCTAAAGCTAAACAACCACCATTTCAGAATTCTAGCCTGCTAGCCTCAGATGACACAACCAAGTCTTCGGGATCGAATAGTTTTTCTTCGAATTGGCATTCGACTCAGGATATTGTATCGACTGGAAGTGCGGACTTTGCAAGCGTTTTGAGTTCTCAATCAAGAATCACAGTGCACTTCAATGAATGAAACTTTTCGTCAAGGTAGATGCACTTGTATACTTATAGCTAGTTTGGTAGGGTGTACAGTAAATAAGGATTTAAAATCTTGTTTATTGTTATATCTAATTCAACGCAGTCGAATCCAATCCAATTGAGTAACTTAAATGTTGTAAATTAATTATTTTTTTAGGCCTTGTTTGAGCCATCTTTTTTTCTCCTTAAAATGAAAAATATGACCGTAATCCATCACATCAACATTTAAATTCAAATTTTCTATCTATTGTGTGGACCCCAATAACAGCTATATTTTTCATACTCATTTTCAAAAAAATTGGCTCAAACAGGGGCTTAATTAAGTTAAAGAAAATGATCATAGGATATTAGGATTCAAATGTATATAGATTTGTGTTTCTTAAATGTGTCCCTCATTTAACGAGGTAAACCAAAACTCTTACTTTAGGGTTTGGGACTCGTTTGTTGATGACAAGCCAACCCTTTGTTGAGTGACCACAACCTTTGATGCCAATTTAGTAACAAGGAGAAATACATAATTACTAGACTCTAAGAAGAACATTTCTTAACTAACAATCTTGCAAATAATCTCTCTCTCCCTAGAATTCATGATTTCCAAAATATCAAGCATAAAGCATATCCCACAAAAAAATGTTACTTCCATGACCGTTCCCATCATTCTTCCTCTCTTATTTATCTATCTAAACCATCGATTGCCTGCAAATATATGGACAATTGACGTACGGGACAGGCACTGGAGTTTGTCGGAGGTGGGACGGCTTCGGAAAATAAGACGGAGGCCGTGGACGATGTGTGAGTATAGTGGGTTTGTGAGAGGGAGGACATAGTAAACCCTAGACAAGAACTATGGAATGAATCTTACAGGAGAAACATGATATGTGAGAGATAGAAGATTGTTTTTTAATTTGGGTGTGTTTTTTGTGTTTTCATTCGTTTCCATGTTTTTGCTTGAAAATGCTCAAAACATCTTTTTGACGTTTTGAGTTTTTAGAACAATTTTTTTTAAAAGAATACATTTCCAAAAATAAAAAAGAGAATGCGTTTTCACTGTTTTAAAAAATCGAAAACAGAATGGTCCCAAACTTTTTGGTCTTTTCACATTTTGTTTTCTCCATTTTGGCCTTTACAATGATTTAATGCTTCAAGGTCCAATAAATTGGGAAAAATTGAATAAAAATTGGATCTACTGTTTTCTTCCATATAAAAAATAAGGAAAAATTATTGATGTGATGAAAAATATTATTTTATTGAAAAATGTTTAGTTGAAAATGAACAGAAGAATGAAAATGAAAATTTTAATACGTAACAAACGAGGCTTTATCTACAATAAGAAGGTTTTTCCCAATGTTTAAAATTCGAATCGGACCAACTGGTTCAACTGGAAAAATCTAGAATCTGATTGGAATTTGGTACGATCACAGAGTGAAAATTGGATGTAAAGAAATCGGTACAAAACTCGGAAAACCATCCAATTCATTCGAAAACCAGTGAGCCGAATGAAGAAGAGAATGCTTTACTGCTCTTTCTCGCTGGCTAATAGCCACCGGAGTCTTTGCCGAGGCCCTTGTACAAGGTTCCAGTCAAAACATCCAAAACCAAATTCAGAACCAATCTTGTATGTGTGATAGAAAAGATAGAAGTAAAAGACGAGGCAGCCACAAGTTAATTGTTTCAATAATCACTGAACTTATACACTGGTCACGGATTGCTAACCGAACTTCATTGTGCTTCGGAGTACTCACTCAACTTTGCCATTTACCTCTCCATTCATCACCGTCAAAAAATCCATCCATTGGGCGCTGACGTGGCGGACGGAAATCCTTGTTGGCGATTAACGGTTGTTTAATTCTGGCTGATTAACGGACTCAGCAAAATCGTGTCTCTAACACACGATTTTGAACTCAAAAAAAAAAAAAATTTGAAAATGAAAACTGCAGACACCGTCGACCACCATTTCCAACGGCAGGACCTTCCCTCTCTGATCTCCCTCCTCAAAATCAACCACACTCACCACCACGCACCGGCTAAACCACATCGCCACGCCCATATCCACCACCAATTGACAGCAAATTCGCAATTTAACAGAAGAAAAAATGGGGCAGGTTTCATAAACGGCTAAAAAGTAGATTTTGATTCGAAAAATTGGAGCGAGTAATGTACCAATCGATTCAATTGAGGAGTTACCTATTATAGTATTGACCTGATGAAGGTTCTTCTGGGTCCAATTTGTAGCAATAACATCACTTTGCCCGTCAATTGGAGGCGGATTCACCGAACTATAAGCGTGAAATTTGGGGCTGAGATTTTTGATTTTCTGCACTATTTGATGAAAAGAAACCATGGTTGGATGCACCTTGGTGTGTAGAAGAGGCTCATATGTGTTGGGCGTGATGGATGCGATCGAAAGGGTGGTTGTGGCGAAGTGTTTTGGATGCGAACGGGCTGATTTTGTGGCTACGAGGTGCATTTGGGTCCGGCTTGAGGTTGGGATGGTGGTCGGGAATTTGTTGGGCGGGTGACGCCGATGCCGGTGGTGGTGACGCTCGTCGGCGTAGGGGGCGGGATGGTGGTTTTTTTGGGGGCTGGAAGTCGGCGGTGGGAGGGAAGGTTCTGCCGGTTGTTTTCTATTTTTCCTTTTTTTTTTTGATAAAATATGTTTAAAAAAAAATCCACATGTATAATATTTGTTTGATTTGGCACCTAGTTAACGCCGTTAATCGCCAACTAGGATTTCTGTTCGCCACGTCAACGCCCAATGGATGGATTTTTTGACGGTGATGGATGGAGAGGTAAATGGCAAAGTTGAGTGAGTACTCCGAAGCACAATGAAGTTCGGTGAGCAGTCCGTGACCAGTGTATAAGTTCAGTAATTATTGAAACAATTCACTCATCTTTCAAGTTATTGGATTTTAGTTAGCCTATGTGCCAAAAACCTTAGCTAGTGGACTCAGCCCTTGGATAAGTACTCTATTAATGATGATTATGAAAGGCTGCCCACTAAAATTAGACTTTGTGCATTATTCAAGTTTTTTTATTCAAATCAAGGGGAGGTTTGATTTTCATTTTTCCAAAAATATTATTTTTCGTCTCCTTTTCAACCACACATTTTTCATTAAAATAATGTTACACGCAAATCAGAAACATTTCCTTCTTTTTTAAGGTTTTTGTATGCTCTATATTACGTTGAATTATTTCGTCTAAAAACTTAAACTATTAAGAAGAATAACGAAGGGTGTATAGATTCTCAACACAAAATGAATCTTAAATTGGATTTTTCTCGAATGATCACATCTACCCTCGTGAAACTACGCTTGGTTTCAACCCTAAGTTCAAACACGAGAATAATTAACTTTTAGTTGAGGTAATTCTGGTCTTACAAAAGTATACAGGGTTGTTTGATAACGCTTTTTGATAAAAAGTTTTGGTAGATTTTAATAAAAGTTGAAAAATGTGTGATTGAACGGTTAATAAAAATTGTGGAATTAAAATTGAAATTTGACCAAGTAAAAAGTCGAAGAAATTTTAACGAAGTTACATATCAATGTGCATATAAATATTATATGACTGATAAAGAACGACTCACCCATCCAACACCAAACTTCTCCAAACATGGAAATCCTCTACACCCTCTTCTCCTACATAGCAACTGCACTTCTACTCATCTTCACGCTCTTTTCACTATTCATACTCAGAATCTTCATTGGAAAATCAATTTTCAACAAGAATTACGCACCAGTAGTTGGAACTGTATTTGATCAACTCTTCTACTTCAACAGGCTCTATGATCAACAAACAGAAATGGCTAAAAAACATCGCAGCTTCAGGCTTCTGTCTCCAAATCAAAGTGAAATATACACAACTGATATCAGAAATATTGAGCATATTCTTAAAACTAATTTCTGGAAGTACTCCAAAGGTGAGCATAATCAAGAAATATTCTATGACTTGTTTGGCAGTGGGATTTTTGCAGTGGATGGGGATAAGTGGAAGGAGCAGAAGAAACTGGCAAGTTCTGAGTTTTCAACTAGGGTTTTGAGGGATTTTAGTTGCAGAATTTTTAGAGAAAAGACTGCAAAATTGGTTAGAATTGTTCATGGGTTGGCTCTGACCAAACAAGCCTTTGATGTACAAGTAAGTTATTTATGTTCCTATGATTATTTGAGTAAACAAATGGTTACAAAGGCAAAAGACTAAGGTTACAGTAGGTCAACAATCAACTTAAAAGTTTGTCATCATAAATCTTACTGCATATTTCATTCAGAGAGTCCCCTATTAGCAACACGTTATATTAGAGGATCTTCTAAAAGATTTAACGGTGCGTTCAGTGGCCAAAAAGAATTCATGTAATTAATGGATTTCAAATTTATTAAGATGGTTATGTTCTGGTGTTTAATTTGTTGAGTGGAGTGGAGTGGAGTGGAGTGGGATAGGGTGGGGTAGGGTAGGGGAAAATATGTGATGGTTGCCCTTTTTGGATAAGAAGCTTTAAAAATAAGCCTAAATTTACACCTTCTATTCCAACTACTAGGCTGATGTTTTGTTTCAGTTAGACCTTTTTATCTATAATTTTAGTCATATTACCCCAAATTTATAATTGACTTATTTTATGGGGAAAAATAAGGACAATAAGAAAAACTATATATAAGTAGGCTCCTTGTTTGGTTCCAGTTTCATTTATTTCAATCACATTTTCTTCAATATTCATTAGGGGTGAAGACAGGGTTGGGTCGCTCAGGCTTGAGGCACAGGACTTATTTGGTATGACTGTAGGCTTGTCCACTTGAAAACTTTGGACATACCTGGCTGGCTGGTTCACTCGGTATTCTTAAAAAATAACAAATAAACCTAAACCGAAAAAAAGAAGTAAACACAACAAGACCCAACACGACAAAAAATGTGGGTTGTGCATTCATGGGTTGACATCCTATTCGGCTAGTCTTGTTCTTGATAGTGAAAAACCTATGGCAATTTGACGAAGTTTTTACATTAAGGGTGAACCACTATAAATTTTTGTGTGCATTTCTTATTTTCACTTGGCTTTAACTCGGACCATGGCTTTATCCTACCATTCTTGACTGGACTACGATTCTTTGCAGGGTTTGTTAATGAAATACACCTTGGACTCTATATTCAAAGTTGGTTTCGGAGTGGACTTAAATTGCCTGGAAGGATCAGACAAAGAGGGAAGTGAATTCATAAGGGCTTTTGATGATTCAAATGAATTGACATATTGGCGTTATGCAGATCCATTTTGGAAGCTTAAGCAGTATCTGAACATTGGCAGTGAAGCAACCCTCAAGAAGAACATCAAATCCATCCACAATTTTGTTGATGATTTGATCAGTACTAAGAGAAGACAAATGGAAATGCAACAGCATTGTGTAAGTGTTTTATTTTAAAACAACATATTTGTCGAAAAATGAAATGCAGCTTGCAAAAACGAGGACTTTGGGTAAAACTCACCCTTACCACGAGTTCATTACACAATCTCACACAAATCTTTTCCAAGATGAAAATCTAAGAAAAACCCACAAGAAATTTCGGTAAAATACTAATAATTACTTTCTTGCAAGTATCGATTTTCTAACATTAATGTTTGATTGAAGAATGACAAGGAGGACATCCTTTCAAGATTCTTGGAGGAGAGCAAAAAGAATCCACAGAGGATGACCAATCAATATCTAAGGGATGTTATTCTCAGTTTCATGATTGCAGGCAAAGATACAACTGCAAACACTCTTTCTTGGTTTATTTATATGCTTTGCAAGAACCCGATTATCCACGAAAAAATTGCAAAAGAAGTGGGAGAGATTATCCGTAGTACTCCATGGAATGAAGCTAGTACTGTTGATGATTTTGTGGAATGTATTACTGATGAAGCACTTGAAGAAATGCATTACCTTCATGCAGCATTGACTGAAACCTTGAGGCTTTACCCTGCAGTGCCTGTAGTAAGTTATTTCAAGATCTTTTGACGTCTATTTTTACGTTCAACTGGACAGTAGTGAACAGGATTAAAGAAGAAAAATAAGTTGATTCATTGGGTGGCGATGTGGCTTGAACTCAAACCTTTGTCTCCTAAGAGACCACGTAGAACCACCTGGTATAAAAGATTAAGTTTAAACCATAAGAGACACGATAAATTATCAAAAAATTGTCTAAACATGCTTTATGGTACGAAACAAATAACAGAACGTATTTATCGTCTTAGTCTCATGTTCATACTATCGTATTGAATGATCCCATTTCGTTACTTTCCGTTCATAGGATGGGAGGTGCACAGAAACAGATGACACTCTCCCAGATGGATTTAAACTGAAGAAAGGAGATGGTGTATACTACTTGGCCTATGCAATGGGCAGAATGAATTACATTTGGGGAGATGATGCTGAAGATTTTAGGCCTGAAAGATGGCTTAAAAATGGGATCTTTCAACCTGAATCACCCTTCAAATTCATAGCATTCAATGTAAGTAGCTTCTCTTCTCTTCTCCTTGCAATATACTTGTAGCTACAACATGAGTGTTTACTCGATTGGGCTTGTTTAACACGCTTCTCGCATGCAGACTACTTTTAGAGTGTGTTGGGTAGAAATTAAAATCGGATTAAAATTGAAAAAAAGTCGTTATTGTTGACTTTTATTAGACGAGTAAGACCCAATAGTAACTATATTTTCAATTTTAATTAAATTTTGAGCTCTCCCAAACAGGCTCTTACTAAATGTGTGACATGGACAATCGGTGGCAATTCAATAAGTGTATTTTCGTGCATTGTGTACATGCATTTGGTCGTCCTGAAATTCCTACATGCGTAAACAATTATCTGTGGAGCCATTCTTTTGTGAGAATTACTTATTTAGTTTTTTGTTTCAACAAGTAATATTTTGGTTGTTTCGATTTTCAGGCGGGTCCTCGAACTTGTTTAGGGAAAGATTTTGCTTATAGGCAAATGAAGATAGTATCAGCAGCTCTTGTCCACTTCTTCCGGTTCAAATTAGAGAATAACACTGAGAATGTGACTTACAGAACCATGATCACACTTCATATAAAAGGAGGCCTTAACATTCATGCACTTCCAAGAATGGGTTCTGTAAAGGTCTGAGATATAAATCACAAGTTATCTGAACTATGTATACCTGATTATGATATGAAAAAAAAAAAATAAAAAATTGTATCGAGAAGTAATCTATAAAGAATTTGTGACGTCCATTTATCGAAGAGGTTATCACATCACATCCTTACTAGTATATCAATAAGCATGTTTGCCAGGGGTGCTTAAAAGCATATTTTCTTGACATTGTGTGGGATGATACTTTAAAAAAAGTGCTTTTGAGCATGTTTTAAGCTTAGCCAAACATGTTATTGCAATATACTACATGTTTGGCCAGCTTGCAAGTCCCACCACAAAAACAAAATATACACAAACACGTTTACCTAAAATTTAAGCCAATGAAGTTGAGTTTTTCAATGTCATTTGTTGTCAAAAGCTACCATTTTTTCTCAAAACAGACACATTGTTATTGGGTTTTATGCATGTGCTTGACCTTAAGAACAAAATTAGTAGTATTATTCGTTATTGTGGTAGTAATTATTAAGATTTAGGGTTCTATTTTAAAATGTCAAACTCTTATTAATTGGTCTATATTTTCATCTTTATTTGATGTGAAATTTTATTTCTTAACAAGTCTCATAAAATGGTAGTTCATTTAAATTGACGAGTTTTGAAATTCGCTTGTTTTTTTTAAGTCTTAATGAACTCTGATAGTATGTTAAAATTTAGTGTTCCATTTTAAAAGGTCAACATTATTAATAGGAGTAGTGCAAATTCTTATAAATTGATCTATGTTTTCATCTTTATCCTTTATGTTTTCATCTTTATTTGATATGAGATTTTATCCCTTAAAATGCCTCGCAAGATGTTGACTCGTCAGATCAAATCAATCTTGAAATTCGCGTGCTCATTTTTTTTGAGTTTTAAGGGATCGAATCTTTCGTTGCAACTTAATGGACTCTAATACCATGTTAAGACTCGAGATTCCATTTTAAAAGATCAACTTTATTAAAATGAGTAATCGAAACCTTTATAAATTGATTTATATTTTTATCTTTATTTGATGTGAAATTTTATCACCAAACAGTAATAGAAACAAATAATAGAAGAAAAACGTCGAGAAGTGATGTTCACAACTTCACATCCTTTTGTTTCTATCCTTGAGTCTCTCTGTGAATATTAATTTGATCCAAGTTCAAATTTTACTGGCATACAAGTCCTCAAACTTCAAATTCTATAGCAACGTTGAAAAATCTTTTTTGTTATAAGTAATGCTATTTAACGTCAGTGGTGCTACAACATCGATCCAAGTGAAACTATGAACTGTCTATTCTCTCTATTTAATTGAACTAGTGTGGATCGTACGTTGCACAATACCCGTTATAATTTTTGTAATTTCAGAATTGAATAATAGGAAAAATAACGTGAAAGTTAGGCACCTTTAAATTACATCATTTACAATTATGTCATCTTATCTTATAGTTTCAATTTTCCTATACATTCACACCTTCAGAAACACCATCCTACTCACAATACCATTTAATACTACACATCCATTGTGGAGCTAACTTCATGACTTAGATTGAATTAATCAATAAACATCAACATGACTCCTGTGTGAGGATAGAGAACATTACTATTTTTCAAGGCCATCCAAAAATAAGCATGACCATCAAATAATGAATTCCAAGGGATATTTTACTCTCAGCATATACAAGTCACTTCCCACAAGCGGTACATAACTTTTGCGGCACTATCAAAAACTGCCTCACAAATACCATATTCATTTCTAAATTACAAACCTAAAAATAGTCAAACCAAAACTATATTAGATGAATGAGTCACAACAACACAATAAGAAACACAGATAGCCGATAGCCAACATGTCACCGTGAAAACCTAGTAACAGTACATCAGCGGGATGAAGCCAACTTCGTGGTTTTTAACGGGCCTTTGGGAATTTTACTCAATACCTTGACATTGAATACCATTTTCTCACATTAGAAAAGGCCAATGATATTTATAAATGCAAAATGAGACTGATAATGAGATAAAAGTTAACGGCTACTTACACATGTATAGTAAGGTTACGAAGTTCCAGTAAGTTCCCAGAGGCCAGCAATCACTTTAAAACCAGAAATGAATACTCTTATCAAATGGGCTAGGCATTTAGTAAACAGAAACATCAGCTTTCAAGCCAAAAAAAATGATAAAAAGAACACCAAGTATTCCTCAAAAAGCGTACTTATTGATGAAGGTGGATGCATTTGACCAAAGGAAAAGAACTCCAAGAGAAATATGGTAATCTGAAAGATAAGGGAAATATAAGAGCTTAAATTTAAATACAAGCACGTGCCCCAATCATTTTACTGAGCTCCTTCCCCTACAAGTTGTAAGGGACATATTAAATGTTTCGAATGAAAGAGAGTCTTCTCCTACCGAACATCATAAAATGTAGTGATCTAACTTCACCTGAGCTGTAATGATTGGTACAGTAGCAGGATGGTGAACAAAGAATTGTTTGTCATCTCAAAGATCTGGATACATCATATAGAAACATCATATTAAAAATCCACAAGGATTTAAAGAGAACAATCATGATATCATGCAAAATTCTAAATCAAGAGCCAGTGACCAAATACTTTTGCACAACCCACAATACTTATTTTAACAAATTAAGATCCAGAATCTCTTCCTCCTGTTAAGTTACAGCTTCTGGTGCATGAATAAAAAGATTATAGACCAAACAAGAAATATATAGTATGGGACGATCATTTACAAAGCCATGTGAAAATCTATGTAGAAGCACAAAGCAAAATGGCAACGATTACAAACATGGTAATGGTAAAATGATCCTTATTACTTTCATCAGCTTGTTTCATTTCAATCTAATATAAAAAGTCTATTTGAAATGAATATAAGAAGTATTGGAAACAAAATCA